>PVKA01008663.1:0-23799 GCA_004027165.1 Ctenomys sociabilis
TCTGGAACTGTATAGTTTGTTTTTTGAGACACAGTCTCACTCTCCAATTCAGGCTGTCCTTGAACCCACTATATAGCCCTGGCTGGCCTGGAACTCACAGCAATCCTCCTGTTTCAGCTTCCTGAAGACTGGGATTACAAGTGTGTGCCATCATGCCTGACTGGAGTTCTATATTTTTGTTATAAATGTCTTTCATTTCCTTGGTTAGATTAATTCCTAGGTATTGAAGTTTTTTTGAAGCTATTGTGAATGGGATTGTTTTCTTGATTTTTTTTCTTGATGGGTTCCTTGTTGGTGTACAGAAATGATATTTATTTTCATGTGCTGATTTTGTATCCTGTCACTTTGCTGAATTTGTTGTTAACTCAAAGAGACTTTTGGTCAATTTTTTTGCTCTTCTGTGTAAAGGATTATATTATATAATATATAATATATATATTATATATTATATCCTTGCAAACAAGGATAGTTTGATATTGTTTTTCTTTTCCTATATACATCTCTTTCCTTTCTTTCTCTTGCCTGATTTTACTCTGGTTAAAATTTTAAGTACTATATTGAATAGGAATGATGGGAGTAGTCTTGTCAATTACTTTAATTTTTTAAAAATTATTTATTTATTTGGTATAGGGTCTCCCTACGCATAGCTCAAACTTGTAGTGATCCTCCTGTCTCAGTCTCTCCAGCAATGGGATTACAGGTGTGTGCCACCATGCCTGGTTTCAGTGGCCAACACGGCATGGGGCTTACATGGCATGTGGTACGGGGCATTGAACCTGGGTCCTTGTACTTGCCAGGCAGGTGCTTAGACTGCTAGCTATTTCCCAACCCTTGTCACTGACCTTACAGGGAATGCTTTCCACTTTTCCCTATTTAGTATGAAGTTGGCAGCGGGTTTGTCATAGGGCAACTTTTATCAGTTTGAGATAAAATTCTTTTGAACTTATTTTTTCAGATTTTTTAAAATCATGAGTGGATGTTGACTTTTGTCAAAGGCATTTTCTGCATCTATTGAGATAATTATGTGATTTTTATCTTGTATGCTATATGGTATATTAATTTATGGATTTAGATTCTTATATTGCTGGAATGAGGCCAATTTGATCATGGTGTATGAACTTTTAAAAAGTTTGCTGCGTTTTGTTTGCAAGCATCTTGTTGAAGATTTTTGCATGTGTTTGCACCAAGGAAATGACCTGGAGTTTTGTTTTCTTGTCGGGTCCTTGTCCAATATTGACATCAGGGTACTGCTGGCTTCAAGGAATGAGTTTGACAGTGGCCCTGACTTCTAATCTCATGGAAGAGCCTGAGGAGTAGTGGCATTAGTTTTTCTCTGAAGTTCTGGTGAAGTTTTGTGGTGAATCCATCAGGTCCTGGGCTTTTCTTAATTGACAGAATTTTTATCACTGCCTCAATTTTATTGGCTATTACTGGTCTATTCAAGGTTTTGTACTTTCTTGGATTAATTTTGGTAGCTTATATGTGTCTAGGAATTTATATATTTCTTCTAGATGCTTCACTTTATTGGAATGTAAGTTTTCTAAATGGCTTTTTATAATCCTCTGGATTTCAACAGTGTTCAGTATGATTTCACCTTTTTTGTTTCTAATGTCATTGACATGAGCCTTTTCTTTCTTTTGTTAGGTTTGGCTAAAGGTTTATCAGTTTATCCTTTCAAAGAACCAACTCTTTGATTCTTTGTATTTTTAAAGGATCAACTTAATAAATTTCTGCTCTGATCTGTATAATGTCTTTCCTCCTACAAGTTGGGCTTGGATTGTCCCTGTTTTCCTAGGAGTGCATTATTAGAGTATTCACTTGATATTGCTATTTTTCTAGTGTAGCCATTCACAGCTATAAACTGCTTTGATTGTGTCACACAGATTTGTTATGTTGTGTTGCTATTGCCATTTAATTCTAGGAACTTTGTAATTTCTTCTCTGATTTCTCCTACGATTCATTGATTATCTCAGAGTGTACTATTTAATCTCTGTAAGTTTTAGTGTTTTCTTTTGCTATTGATTTCCACTTTCATTCCATTAAATGGTCTGATAAAATACAAGTGAGTATTCAATTTTTGTGTTTATTTGAGCATACTTTATGGCCTAAGATAGGATCTGTTTTGGAGAAAGTTTCTTGTGCTGTTGAGAAAAATGTGTATTTTGTTGTTGGATGAAACATTCTATGGATATCTATTAGGTCTATTTGTTTGATGGTGTGGTTCAACTCTGATATTTCTTTGTTGATTTTTTTTTTGTCTGGTTGAGCTATCAGTTTGTGACAGTTGGGTATATAAGTTTCCTTCTATGATTGTATTGTTGTCTAGGTGTCTTTTTAAGTTCAGTTGTTTTTCTTTTATGAAATTGGGTATACCCACCTTTGTTGCATATCTATTTATAATCATTGTCTCTTGCTGTTGATTTTCATCTTTTATGATTAGTTTTGGCTTGAAGTCTACTTTTTCTGAAATTAGGATAGCTACTGCTGCTTGCTTTCAGCTGAATGGAGCAGAAAGTTCCATCCTGTCATTTTCAGTCTGCATGTTTCTTTGTGGATTGAGGATAGCTTTTTCAGGAGTGCATGATTAGGGTATTTACTTGGTATTGTAACATATAACTGAGTTTTGTTTTTTGATCCAATCTCCCAGTCTATGTCTTCAGATTAGAGAGTTAAGGCCATTTATATTTAGTTGAAATTATTGAAAGGTATTTGTTGAACTCTGTTATTGTATTGTTTTTCCAGTGTTGATTCTTTATGTTTTTCTTTTGCTTAACTACTTTCCCAGCTAGAGGTACTCTTTCTTTTGAGTTTTTGATAGTATTCTGGCCCTGAGATCTTGCCCTTCTATTGCAGAGCCTAGGGGTAAGGAGTTGTGGATTTAGTAGGTGTTTTGCTGTTGTTGTTGTTTTTGCTTCTTTAGAATACCTGATGGGAAGATGTGGACCCAGATTCTATTTATGCAGAAGTCTCTGAACATTTCCTGAATAATGAGAAAAATAGGAATGCTATGCACCATGAGAAGGTTCCTAGCCACATGTGATATCTCCTTAGGAATGCTCATTGGGGGGAGGTTGCTAGGGACAGCTTTTGCAGTCCCATTGGATGGGGAGCCCCATTTCTAACAGCCAGCACTTTCAGAGCTCCTAATGTATGCCAACCTGATCTTACTGGATTTGCCCAAACAACCTTTGGCATGCGCATTTTTTAGCCCCATTCTGTAGCAAAGGCTCAGAAATCTGGAGTCATTTGCTTGGATCTCACAGCTAGTAGCAAGAGTAGCTTTAAACCCAGGCACTAGGTCTGGCCCTAGAGCTGTGGTTGGCCCAGATCTGAATGCTTGGAGCTCTCAGTATGTCTTGGGTTTCAGTCTGTCTCCACCAACCATGATTCTGCTTCAGTGCCCATCATCTCCTTACCAGGATGAGCAAGTGGATATAAAGCACCTTATTGGGTAGCCAACAAGAGCTCTTTTCCAAACCTCTGGACCCCCTAGGGTGTCTATATCATGGAATATATAGAGATCTGGGGCCTAGAGGCCTGAGTGTTTTTGACTTGACTGCTTTGTTCTCAGTGTGACCTTGAACAAGTCACATGATTTCTAGGAATATCATCTCTCTCATCAGCCTAAGTGTTTTGATCTTGTGGGGCCAATGGAAAGTTCAGAAGAGATTGCACAACGAATAAGTGGGGACTATTCCTGTCAAGTAAGATCTGGAAAGACCTTACAGATGCTTTGTTCTCCAGTTCAACTCTTCACTCCAGAGAGGATGCATCCAAGACCCAGAGAAGGAATTGAAAGCCACTGCAGTGAAAACAGACACAATGGGGTATGGCAGAAGAAATAGAGTGGGGGACTCCAGTGAGTTTTAGGGTCAGGATGCTTTCTGAAGTAGTCAGTTGGGCCCATCTTACAATATGCTTCTATGAGTCAAAGAGGCAGAGGGCAAGTCAGAGAGGGTAGCCTTGATCTATAACATTCCACTAGGAATAGCCCCAAACTGGAGTTGGTGCTACACTATTAGCTCTAGAGCTGAGTAGGGACAGAGCCTGACACTAGCATTTTAAGAAGTAAGAGGGGTGGGACAGATCCTGAATCTGGGAGAGAAATGGACTTGGGGACAAGATGCTTTTTCTACTTATCCCAGACATAGATGCTGTTTTGATCCAATCTTCTCTCTCTTTAGCCATACCTTAATATCTCGTGCTCTATACCACATCATTAATAATTTTTAACTTATTTTGTTTCACATCTTTTTTACTAGGGCATATTGGTTATGCAGATTAATGAGCTTCATACATGCACATAACATACTTCTGTAATTTTTCCCATTCCCATCATCCTCTTGCCTCACCATTCCCCCAGTTTCACATTGCTTTGAGAGGTTTTTGATGCATACAATATATTTTAATCACATTCATCCTCCCATTAGCTGCCCTCATACCTTTCTCCTCTCTTTTCCCTGCCTTGTCTCTAATAATAGTCTCCTTCTATCCTTCTATCTTTAGATTCCACATATCAGAAAAGAATATGCGATATTTGTCAAGTTTATTACAATTATGTGCACAGGTTTGCCTCCAGATGTGTGGTTCCTGGGGCAAAGTGAGCTCTTGGCATCTTAATTGCTCCTATGATTTTGCTTGATTAGCACAAGAACCTGACAAAGTGTTAGGATGTCCATTTCATAGGTGAAGAATGAGATGACCCCAGGGCCTAGCAGTAGAAAGTGGCAAGAGTTGAGTGTTTTTGACATGAGGTCTCACAATGTTTCCCCAGCTGGTCTTGAACTCCGGGGGTCAAGTGATCCTCTTCTGCATTCCAGGTAAATGGTACCACGTGTGCATACTACCACAGCACACCACAGACCAGAGCTGATATTTGAAACCAGGCCTCCCTTTTTCTACTTTTCATTTCTCTATCATTTCTTTCCTTCCCTGCTTTCTTGGTGGTGGGGGAGGGCGAATGAGCAGTACTGTCCCAAAGGCCCTCATGGGACAGGAGGGGAGGACCCTTACTGTGACAGGCAGGCCAGGGTGGATTTAGGGGAAATTGCTGCCAACCAGGTGAGCTTGTGCAGGTGTGGGGAGATCCAGCCCCACCCTGAGCAGGAAGGCAGCGGATGCTCTCCTGCTGCCTGGCCAGCTGGAGCCTAGCCAGGCCAGACTGGGATGCCCGGGGCTTGAAAGCCTCCTAAATGGTGGCAGAACTCTCCCTCCCCAGCCACAGGACTGGGGCTTCTACAGAAACAATAGTGAATTAGGTGCTAAAGATGTGAAGGGTGTGCCCCAACCATGCAATTAGCCAGTGGGTCTGTTACAAACATTAGGCGGAGTTGGAGACCAGATGGCGCAAGGCTCAGCCTAGCCATTCCAGGACTTGCCTGGCTTTCTGGCTGAGGTTTCTAGCCCTGGCAAGGAGGGGAGGTGCAGGTAGTCCGGTGTGCATGCCCCCCTGCAGAGCAGGCCCTTAATTAGCCAGGCATTCCCTCCCCTCCCTTGGGCAGCATCACAGACCTAATTAGCACTTGCTAGAATTTCGGTCCAGCTCTACTTGTGGAGAGAGAGCTCCAGCAATGGTTCTAATTCCCAGGCTGACCACTGTAATGTAGGCCTTTACAGGGTCACCCTCAGCATTTGGCCAGAAATTGGCACAGATGTCCCAGGCTTATTCACCCACCCCTATGTGAGGTGAGTTGTCATCATGGAACACTTATCTTTTTGTGGGTCTTTCTCTCAATTCTCTTATTTAATTCTTGTCACAATCCTCTAAGATATGTATGTGAGTTCCTGGGGATTGAACCTATGGTCTTTGTTCACTGAACTACATTGCCTGCCCTTTTAAACTTTTTGTTTTGAAAGCCTGCAATCCTTCCACTTTTAGAGGCAAAAGCAGGTGGGCTAGAAGTTTGAATCCTGCTTGGGCAGTTCAACAACTAAAACTGTTATCTGCTTTGTACCAATGAGAAAACTGAGGCTCAGAGGCAGGAGGTTACTTGCTTAAGGTCATTGATTTTCTAAATCCTACACATGACTATTAGATCAATAGGCAGCTCTTTCCTCTCCTTCCTCAGAGTTTGTGTTCTTCCTGTTTTACACAGGGATGGAGCATCAAAAAGGCAAAGAAACTTGCTCAAATTCACAGTTGTTGACTAGTAAATCCAGGATTTGAGAACTGTTTACCATGTAAAGAAACTTATGTCTTCTGCCTCCACTTCTGTCCTCTGTTATTTGAGATTCTTTGTGCTACAAGAGATAGAAACATATGGAAAAATGACCTGAGCCATTAAGGAAATTTATTAGTTTGTGCAGCAGAAAAATGCACTGGTATCAAGCTCCAGGCAAAGCTCCATCCAGGCACTCAGTTTCCTTTCCCTCCTCTGCTTTATTCTCAGGAAGGTTTTCCTGTCCCTGCAATCAGCCAGACAGAATAGTTTAAGTGGCCAAGCCTGGACCTGGAGTCAGGAATGGGAAAAACCAATTATACCCAACTAGAAAGTCTGAGAATGGGGAGGGGAATTGCCCAAAAGATACACAAGTGATAGTACCAGGAGAAAGGGCAGTAGCAAGGATGCACACACTTGTGTGTGCTTGTTAACCCCACTGCGAGTTGCCAGGCCCCATCCCTGCAGACTCTGTTTCAGTAGGTCTGTAGTAGCCTCAGGAATTTGCTTTTCCGAGTTTCTAGGGGCTGGACTTCGAGAAGCACCCCTCTTCTCATGCATCCTCACACTCGGGCCCTAGTGTGTACTTGCCATGGGAGGTGTGTTTCAATCCCAGGTCTTCAGCTCAGGACATGCACACTTCAGGGTTTGCAATCAGTTCCCAAGAGGGGCATGAACTCAAGAGTCTCATGGGAATCACACATCTTTGTTTCTTTCTTTTTTTTTTTTTTCCTAAACTGACCTGGCCAAATGCCCCTGGGGCTGGCAGATTTCACATCCCTCTCCCTTTTCACAGTGCCCTTTCTCCACTTTATGGCTGCATCCCTCACCTACTGTTACTCAACTATGTGTGGCCTTGGCTGCAGAAAACTCCAGGTCATGGAGTGCACAGTTGATATCAGACCATTCCCTTAAGTCTCACATTTGTGTAAGGACCCATGCTTTCCTCTCTTTTAGGCATTGATCTATTCTGAAAGGGCCCCTGTCTTGCCCAGGCTGGGGTAGTCAGAATTCAAGTACATTCTATAGTCAAATGGCATGCATATTGCCACCTCACCTCTTTTATTCTTCAGATGTTGTCCTGGAATATATTCACTTGTTAACGTTCCATGCTATGCCTCTATCTATCTGTCTGTCTGTCTGTCTATCTATCTATCTATCTATCTATCTATCTATCTATCTATCTATCTATCTATCATCTATTTCATCTATCTATAATTTAGCTATCATCTATTATCATTGTCTATCTGTCTAGCCATCCATCTATCCACCTACCTAAATACTTACTTTCATATATAAACCAAATCATCTTAAAATTATACTGTTTAAGATTTGGAAAAGTGTGCTGGGAAGTGCAGGTGTGGATGGAGCAGCTGGTGTCTTGTCTTATCCGTCCCTCCCATGATCTGTGTCTGTGTGGAATATTTTGCCCAGTTTTAAAGAGGAGGAGGTTGAAATGTTTCAAATTATCTTATTTTCTACAAGCTGTCTGTGAGTAAAATATGATATATTGGAAGGGAGAACATTAATTAAGGATTTTAGGGAAAATATTCTCATTTTTAACTTCATAAGATTACTGGTTCCTCTATATCCACATTCAATTTGTAAGGACTTGGGTGTGTACATCTTTTGTTTGCTGTCACTTGTCACTGTTCATCTAGTCCTTGTATCTATTAGATGCAGGTGAATATATATATGATATGGACCCTGTGGAATCTATAGCTATATATAATGTTCAAAGGTACTTATTTTTAAAAAAGTATTTAGTACAGGATCTACAGGGTCTTACTATACAGATCAGACTCATAGTGATTCTCCTGTTTTCAGCCTCCCAAGCACTTGGATTATAGGAGTGTGCCTATTTATTTATTTATTTGCTACAGGGTCTTACTTGTAGTGATCCTCCTGTCTCAGCCTCCCCAGCACTAGGATTACAGGTGTGCATCACCACATCTGGTCTAGGTGGCCAGCTCAGTGCACCCGGAAGCATGGCCAGCATCACATGTGGTGCAGGGAATCAAACCCTGGTCTTTGCATCTGCCAGGCAGTCACTTAGACCACTGAGCTATCTCCCCAGACCCTCAAAGTTATTGAAAGGGGCTCATGAGCAAAAACAGGTCAAGCCAGTTGTAATACTGTGTGCAAGCACCCGCTACATGTCTTCTCACAGACGTCTCCTGACTCTGGCTCTTTGGGGGCTTCCAGGGGGAATCAGGCACACAGTGGGATGCTGTGAACAGGTACACTTCAGGATGACAGAAGAGGGTGGACAGTGAGTCCCCAAAAGTTTGGCTCCACAGAGGATGAGGTGATGGCTGAGAAGGGAGTGGAGTAGGAAGGAAGAGGATTAATAGAAGTTTAACTGAAAAAGAAAATGTGTGAAAAATCTGTTACGGTACATGCAACTGTGGATAGGGAAAAAAGTCTGAAAGTTTGCAGAAATGTGGCATGGCAGGGGCATGAGGATCACAGCGCAGTGAGGGCGGCACTGTCAGGGAGAAATCATGGAGGCTGTTTGTGCACAGCTTTTGGGTATCAAAAGATGCCCACAGGCGCGCTGCACACTGATGCCCACATTCCAAATGGGCGCCCACACTCTGACAGCCTGAAGTCAGGGCTCCCTTCTCTCTCCTTTCTTCCTGTTTGCAACATTTTCTGAGTGCCTTTACTGCCTTTGGTTCTTTGGAGCTAAAAATGAACCTAGGACATTTTTTAAGCCTACAAATGTTGAAAAAAGCAAGTAAGAGACCCCACATGGTGGCAACTGCCTCAATGCTAAGACAGAGAAGACTGGCTGAAGAAAGAAACCTCGAAGCTGAAATGGGGAGATGCTGGTGGAAATAAAATGGAAGGGAAGAAATTACTCTAGGAAGAAGCTGCAGCATGTGCAAAACCTTGCTCAGAGTGTAGCCTGCGGGAGAAAGGCGCCAGGTGAAGATGGCCCAAGCAGCCACTGAGGACTGTGGCCTGGATTACTGGCTCCCAAATGCGTGATTTATCCCCCTAAGAACATCTGTTAGTGTGTGGGTACACTTGGAAATCACAGCTGGCACCTAGTGGGCAGAACCCAAGGGGTGGCCACCACACTACAGGACCACTTCCAACTCAAAAGGTTCCCTGGTTCCAGACTGTGCCAAGATTGGAAAAAACTTGGGCCTAGAGCCATTATTTCAGAAATTAGCAAAGTGATGCATTTCTAATTCTACTGATTTCTTCTCTGCTTATTGACAGCGATTATTCTATGCACAAGAACTGCCCTCCTAAAACAGAACTCCTCCATCAGCTCCTCAGTTGCCCAAGATTCCATTTATCCAAAAAAGGACAGCTCTCCATCTCGTCATTCATGGCTTGTCTGAATGATGACCTAGCACCCTCCAAAGATGACCAGCGTACTTTCTAAAATCTCATACACTCATTTTATGTTTCAACTTATTTAATGTGCTTTAATCCATGGCAGTCATCATGGTTTTGTCTAACTCCAGCCAGCGAAGCCTCTTTCAGGTGACTTTTGCATCCTTTCATCATTGCCCTAATGCTTTGGTGGCAGTTTTGCTTTCAGGTAGGATCAGGTGTCTCAAGTCATCCCAACTTGTACATTTCCCACCGCCAGCCTGGGATCAGCTCTTCTTTCTAGATCCCTGGTTCATTTTCACAGAAGATGATCAGGACTTATTAAGGGTTAAAAAGAGTCGAGAGCTACAAAGCTCTTGGCTACGGGCCTGGGAGCACACTACATGCTCATGTAATGTGACTGTTCTGAGGACACACAGCAGCTCGCCAGAGTGGTTTCATCTGAGTTCTCTGTCCTGCTCCCACGAGTGGCTTTCTATACCCAGACAGGCTGAGGGTGGGGGCTGCTTGGAGTGAGGATTCAGGTCAGTCTCAAGAGGCTTTGTTGGCTAGAGGGAACTGGCAGAGAGAATTTGTCCATTAGAAATGAAGCTAAGGCAGAGACGGCAGAGGAGAGGAGCAATTAGCTAATTCGGCTTGGTGGGGGACTTGCTTTTATTTGACTGGCAATAATCTTTGACCTAAGCCCTGGGGCAATTAGTTGCTGCTAGTAAAGTGGTGGTGAGATTGAACTTCTGCCGCCCTCCAGGACTGAGTCAATACCTTTGTATTCTGTTATATGTAATTCAGGTAAAAGGGTCTGTTTAAGCTAAGGGATGATTGTTTCCCACAATAAAATCTTGATCTAGCTAGTGAATTAGCTTTTCCAGGCATCCTATGTTTTGTCTGCTGCTAAAGCCTGTATTTCATTCCCTGTCTTAGTCTCTTTCTGTCTAGTTCCCCCCTCTTCCTCTTCCTCCTCCTCTTCTTCCTCTTCTTCCCACTTAACTCTCACAACCCTGTTCAAGAAGTTCAGTGTAGCTTGCATTGACCTGGCACCTGCCCTAGGCTGGCTCCTATGTTAGGTAGGCTTGGTGCTTAGATCCTAGTGCCATCTGGACCCATCTCAGAAGGGATAGCTTAGTGACTATGACAGATTGATAGATTAATTATAAAATACATTTGGGACTGGGGTTGGTAGAGCACTTACCCAGCATAGTTATATAGTAATCCAACAAACCTAGGCAAAGGAGATAGATGGCATGAAGTGGTCTTTGTACAGAAAAGTCTAGAAGGGGAGATAAGAGTAGAGTCTTTGGGGATTTTCTCCAAGTGTCCAGAATGGAAGGTATTTAAAGAGGAAGTATTGAGAAGACTATAGCTGACTTCTCACTACAGTTTGCAGATTCAGTTCGGGTTCTGTGCTTCCTAGTGGGGTCATGTACTTCAGAAAGCCTTTCTCCACCCCTCAAGAGTGAGTAACTGGCTCAAGAGGGGGAGTGTGGTCCATTTCTGACCAGTGAGCTCTGAGGAAATTTTACAGAGTTAAGTTTGGAGTAAGTTTCTAAACTCTTAGAAGCAGACATAATGAAGTTGCTATCCTTTTTCTGAGCCTAGATTTTTATGAGGATGGATTTTGTAGCTATTTTGCAAGCATGAGGAAAACTAGCTGTTGCCTGAGGATGGCAGAGCAAAAAGATGGAAAGAACCTTTTTTTTTTATTACATTGTTTATCTGCTGAATTAAATCATATTTGATGTTTTCATGGTCTGAGACAGCAAATTTCTTTACATTCATTTTGCTCTTAGTTGCGTTTTATGTCACATATTGCTGAAATCTTCCCAACTGGTACTGAAGAGAAGGTAGTGTTGGAAGAATAAATCCTGAGGTGAAAAGAGAGTATTTTAGGAAGGGAATGTAAACGAAATGAAGACTTTGAGAAAACAGAAAAAGCACACAAGTGAGCAGACCGTAAGTTCAGAGCAGGTCTAGTGCTGAAAGGTGAAGTCAGGTCTGGGTCAGCCACTTTAGGTGCTTTTCCCCTCTGCTCTCTCTGTTCCTTGTCCCCCCACAAATTGCCACTCCTCTTCATTGTCTCCTTCCTAGACCTACTTGGCAGGGAGACGGATGTGAAATGTTCACCGTGGATCTGTCCCTGCCAGGCCCCAGATATAAGACTGTGACAAGGTGCCTCTGCACAGAGCTCCCAGGTCAGGGACAACGACAGAAACCTGTGTGATAAACACATATTCAGCTTTAGGATGGCTTCAGGTGACACAAAGACTGGCATTGGCTTTTTAACATTGTGAATTTATCTTGACGATCAATTTCTATATATGGAAAAATATACATTTCTTCTTCGAAGTACATGTGGGTGAAGAAGGAAAGAGTTAATGTAAGGAAAACTAGTTGATCATGTTACAGGTGGTTTGGGGATATAGTAAAATTTGCACAATGGGAATTAAATAAATATGTGCACGTGTGTGTGCACGTGCGTGCAGGAATGAGCGATATATTTGTCTGCTCAGTTCTTTTTTTCTAGTCATCTGAGAACAGATTTCTGTTCTTTTAGGTACTAAGCTTTCTGAATTTTATGTGATTCCTCTGGGAAACACTACGTACACAGACATCCTTCCTTACCCCTGGTGTAGTTGATTGGCCCAGGGCCTTTCAAATGTGAAAGTCCCCCCAAAGCGGCAAAGGTTAGAAGCCGTGGAGCTCAGGAGTTCAGCCCACCCCTCGTGCTTGGAGCTGGAAAGAGGCAGGCAGGAGAAACTGGAGTTGGCGTTGATTCTCCATGGTGGGGGGAGCCGTGTTGAATAAAGGCACCATAGATTAAATTAGTAGAGAAGAAGGCATTGCTCCTGGGGGAAGCTCAGTGTTGGGTTCTAGTGGACTTGAAGTCACAACCATTTTCTCATCAACCAAGAGGGATACATGACCTGTTGTGTGTTTTGTTTAAATACCTTATTTGATAAGTCAAGGCTTCATTAGCATTGAACACATCACTAGCCACCCTGTGGCTGGTCTGGATGAAGATTCCTCACCAACACATGTATTTCTTCAGCCAGCACATCACAGCCTGCTTGTACCCAGGTCCATTAGAAAGTATTCTGGTCCTGTGCTCAAGGGCCATTTTACTTTATTTTTTTAAGGGCCATTTTAAATAGTGACATCCAACAAAAATTTTAAAATACAAAAATCTCCCACTAGTTATGGTACTAACTGGATCTCTAATTTTTTCTTTTTTTTTTTCCATTTGTTTTGTTTTTGTTTTGTATGGGGTCTCACTACACAGCTTGGATTCCTAGCGATCCTCCTGTTTTCAGCCTCTCATGTGCTGGGATGACAGGTGTGTGCCACCATGCCTGGACTTGGTTGCAGGCTCTGCGTGCCCAGGGGTGGGGCCTAAATGACAAAAAGTATCTCAAAGGATACTTGTTTGGGATGTGAGAGCTGAGACAAGAAGGCAGAGGGCTGCCCTGTGTGGCTGGAATATTTGTATCCAGTGACCCAAGGGTTTCATTTTTGTGTACGTGTCCATGAATGACTTTGAAAGCATCACGAATATTTATTGTGAGGTAGTAAATAAATTTTAGCAATCTCACATATTCGGAAATACAGAATATGTGAATGATGAGAATGAGAGGCTCTCTCTCTCTCTCTCTCTCTGTGTCTCTCAGCAATTAGCTTTGTGCATCTGTACAGCTTGGCTCACTGGCTGTAGCTATCTCCCTGACCATCTTCTGTCTTGGGTATTCATTTTTTGTTTGATTATAGAAAGTGTTGCAGGGGTTTTCTATACCCATCCTGTTGCTTGGCTCCTAAGCTGATCTGACTGTTCTGTTGCTTACAACCAAAAAAGTTCTGACCTAGTATATGAAGTTCTGACACGTAGTAGTTCCTCAGAGACTATGGCTCTCTTCCTCCTCCCTTGATCCCTCCCTACCTCTCTCCTTCCTTCCTGGAATGTAGGGTTGGCTAAAGGTAAATGTATATCATGGGGAGGAGCAGAAAGACTTCAAAACTTTAAAAAGAAGGGAGACATATTTCCAACTTTTCCTTTGACCTGAACGTAGCAGCAGCCTCTCTTGCCATGTTCCAGTACAGATGAAAAAGTCACTATATGACAAACCCTGGTGCAAACTATTTTTGGTAGAGTTGTGTGTGTGTGTGTGTGTGTGTGTGTGTGTGTAATATATGCATTGGGATTCTTGGCCACTGCCTCTGTTTGTATCAGCTGTCAGCAAATCAGAGGCGCCATCCACGTTTGTCATAAGTCATTACATTAATTAACCATGTTTGAGAACTGGGCATGGGCCAGAGGGGACACGAGGGAGGGAAGCCGCCACATTGTTGTGTCTCAACCTCCTGGGTCAGAATTTCCACGGTCTGATGGGCTGCCATCGCCTGTACATGTGTCCCCTAACACGAGGACCTTGATGAAATCATCGTGTTTACATCTTTGAATATTCTCTGCAGATGATGCCTGTGGCAGGAAGCCAGAGGCAAAGAGCATTCCAGAACTTGGCTCTAGAGGCTCAAGTCTTTACCCAAAAGAGTTTGGAATTACCCTGACGTCTGATACCAAACTAGGCATCCTTCTTTTGCCCATCTCTCCCTGGCCGGTTCCTAGGCTGGTTGCCTGATCCAAGCCTTACGCAGGACAAACAGTGTTGGCTGTTCCAGTCCAACTAGAAGCCCAATGGGGTGGAAAGCAGCCTCCTTTCTCCGTCTCCCATTCCAGTGAGTACAGCCATTGCTAGGCCAGTCAGCAGGCTCATAACCTGAGAGTGGCTCTTGCCTCCTGCCACCTCCTTTCTCCATATCCTGTTCATTTCCCTTTGTTAGCATTTCTCAAGTCTCAAGTCCCATCTGGACCTCTAACACCAACCAAAGCAATAAGCTCATCTCTGAACTTCCATCTTTCCTGTAGGTAATAGCCAGAGGGATTTTACTAAAATATAAACAGCAGTATGTGTCTCTTCTGCTTAAATACCTCTGTGCCTTCCCAGTGTCCTTGGGACTCCTGGTAATGGCTCACAAGGCACTTCCTGACCTGGCCCTGCCAATCATTGATTCTTGTTCATTTCCAGGCCAAACTATACAGCTTCCTGATCACCTCTTCTAATACACTTATTTGGCTTAAGTTAGTTTCTGTTGCAAATAAGCTGAGACCCTGATTTCTGGGTCATCAAAGTTCATATTTGTGCTGTATATGAGAATAGGGCAATTTCATTTATTTTGCAACAAAAAGCCCTAGGTTCTTAACTTGGTTTCACCAATGAGTGTTTTAGGGACTGAATTTTTTATGCTTAGAAACTAAGTTTTTGGTGACATCATTTAAGCTGCTAGATTGAACTTTACCTCATGGCGGTGCCAATTTTTTAAAAAATTCTTCAGTCAACAGATTCTCTTCATTGACTAAACTGGTTTTGAGTTTTCTTTGGCTTTTAATTTAATAAAGACATTAAATCACAATACTGGTTTTGGACAATACCACCTGCTTCATCTTAACCCAACAATTTGCTAGGTTGAGGTTGTTTGTATTATTACAATCTATTACCGACTTCTTCCTTAATTACTGATTAGAACAACTACTCTCTGTGCATCATTTACAAAACATGTTCACACCCACTTGTTATCTCATTTAAACCTATCAATGATTCTATTTTATGTGTGAGAGCTGAGGCTCAGAGAGGTAACAGGCTTGTTTCAGATCACAGGACAAGGGAAACATAGAGATAGCACTTAAATCCCATTCTCTGATTCAGGACTGATATGCTTGCTTGTATTCATTTAATGATCCAAGAACAGCAAAAATTTTTGAATGCCAATGGTATGCAGACAGCTCACTGAGCTTTGGTAGTGTGTCAGTGAACTAGGAAAGGTCTCTTACCTGGAGACATTGTTATGGGGACACTGTTATGATGGGGGAAGGGAAGGGCCACCTCTTCATCTTGAGCTGAAATAGCAGGGCAGTGAAGTTCACTGAGTGGACAAGACTTGACTATTTCCAGTCTATTTACCTCCTGCTGCTTAAGATTCAAATTCCAGGTGTTTTGGGGTTGGGAAGCAAGTTAGAAAAGATGGAGTGGAAGGTATATAACAGGGAACTGGCAGCTCCTCAAGAGGGAATTGGGACGTTATTAGGAAGGGGAAATTATAATGATCAATTTCTGCTATAACAGGACAAGTTAGCCACTTATGGGGCTCTGGGGTTGTAGTGTCTGGTGGTGATTAGGAGCTTTCGTGCTATAGGTTTACACTCTAATAAGTGGACACTGGGTTTTTGTCTTCTGATTCTTTTTGACTTATTTTGGAACTACTTTCCATGACTGTTGCAAAATGTTTTAAGGAGAAGGTGGAGGTGAGTGGGGAGGACCGATGCATTTTTGATCCCCTCCTGCAGGAATGCAAGCAGCGAGGTGTACTTCTCAGTGCCCTTCCCCGATGCCAGGTTGGTAAGTTCTGGCATTCTTTCATAGTGAGCCCAGCTAAAACCCCAGAAATCCCACCGCGATGCTCCAGGCGGCTACAACTAATGGATCAGAGTTGGAACACGTGAAACTCATTTGCCAGTTTTGTTTTGGGTCTGGGGAAAATTCCCCCTTTCCCTGGATCTCGGTTTTCCCATCTGTTAAATAACCTTCCTGTTCTGAGAGTTTGAGATGGGAAAGTCTGTAAGTTACTGGGGGAAGGGCTGGCCAGAAAGCTCAGTGAATTAAAGCGCTTGCTTAAGGGCCAGCTCAGGGGATTAAAGCAAGCAGGCACAGGGGCCAGGGGTTCAATCCCCAGGCCTGCCGTGCTGGCCCCGCCCCTGGGGCGTGCTGAGATGGCAATTGAGAGTGGATGTGGTGGCGCCCACCTATAATCCCAGCTCTTGGGAAGCTGTGAACAGGTGGGTGGATCACTAGGAGTCTGATCCAGTAGTGAAACCTACAGCTGGGCACAGAGCACTCTCCAGGCTCTGCCATTATGTTTTCTTGGTGGGAGCCTCCTTGAAGGTTGTTTCTCTGTCCTTGGAGGTTTGGATGAAGCCTTCTTCCAATCCCTCCTCCCTTCCCCAAAATCACCTAAATAGTTCAATGTATTTTCTTTTACCCCGTGCGAACACAAAACTCAGGCAACCTTGAGGGCTGCATTTGCTTTCTTGGCTTTGATCAGCCTAGGCCCACACATCCCTAATTCCCAGACCCCTTCGTGGGATTTTCCTACTCCACTCCACAGCCAGAACAAGAAGGCTTAGGAGGTCAAGTCATCCTGCTAGCTGGAGACAGGCACAGTCTTGCCCTTAGGCTTCTGACTGAGATCCCAGGTCTGTCCCCTTCTCAGTGGCCCCTGATCACATCAGTTTGATTCCAGTGGGCAACAGAGCAGGGATGCTGTGGGGAGGGACCCAGGAGGCCTTAGAGGTTGGGGTCTTCCATTCTTTCTTCAAGAAGCTATAATATGGCCATGTACTTCCTTTGCTGAACACCAGCCATGTGCAGGCAGGAGGATGGCAAAGCAGAAGGGAGGGACTTCCCTCTGCTGAGGAGGGTGGGGAGTCTCCAGGTAAGGGCTCCCCACCCTTAGGACCACGTCCAGACTAAGTGTGCCCTGATGCTAGACAGTCCTTGCATGACAGCCCCTGGTGGGTACCTGTGTTAGCATTCCAACAGATGACAGAACCAAGGCCCTGAGAGGTGGCACGACTTGTTCACCGTTCCACAGCTGGGAACGGTGGGGCCAAGCTTTGGGCACAGCCTCAGAAGCCGCTGCACTCAGACTCGTCCCAGTGCCGTGCGAGCTTGAGGCCCGAAGGCGGCAGGCACCGGTGTAAGCTGGCGCTGCATCTACACAGTGCCCAGCTTGGTGCCAGGCAGCGAGCAGGTGTTTGCGGCCCTGTGCTGCATGTCTTGGGTGGAAGGCAGATGGGCTCTTTCTGTTCCTGGAGTATGTGGCTAATTAGTTCTTCTAAGAAGCCAAACCGCTTGCCTCAGTCTCCTGTGCTGACAGATGCTTGGGTTGGTCCTGCTTCACCCCACATCCCTGGGGTGGGCAGAGCTTGCTTCTTGGGAAAATGGGGTCTCCCTTAGAACAACTCTGCCCTCCACCCCCCTTGCATTCACTGGCCTCAGCTGGCCCCCTGGGCCCCGGCTTGAGAACAGACACTCACCCCTCTGCCAAGCACGGAGAGGGAAGGGAATGGCTGGGCGGCCCCAGCCAGGAGTCCCAGCCAGGGAACATGAAGAGTGGATGGGGAGATGGGGCTGCAGAGGGGCCAGGGCCCAGGCATGGGAACCTGGGGCTGGGTGGGTGGAGGGGTGGCTGGAAGGTAGGAGGGGAGCAGGGGGTCTCCCCACCCTCCAATAAGCCTGGGTGTGAAAGCCCGGAGTCCTGCAGCTGCAGCTGGAGGGGGCACAGGGTGGGAAAGGGCCTCACTCATCTCCTCCCAAAGAGGCAGCTCCCAGGCTGAGCTGGGCATGGGGTCTGAGCTGAGGGCTTCCACTGTGCAGGGGCTGGCCCTCCTGCGGAGGTGGGATGCTCTGCCTTCCCGCCTTGTCCCCATTGTGGTATTCTAGCACACACAGGCACAGAGTTGGGATTGCCCCTGTTTTGTCTTGAGCATTTAGTCCTGAGCCTGGCCTGGAGGAATGCCTCCATGATAACTGAAGAGGATAGATAGGGTTGCGTGAGGGGACAGACTCCAAAGCCCTTCTCTGGTCCTGTTTCTCTTGGGTCTCTCAGGCCAAATTTATGCTTGGTCTGAATGGATCCTGGCAGGGACAGGCACTAGCTGTTCAGACTGTCCTTGGAGCCTTGTCACCTTCACTTAAAGTTTCTCGTTCCGAAGCCCAGCAACTGTCTTGGATGTACCTTTTATATGTTATAAATGGGCAGTGTAGCTTCATAGTGAGGACAAGGTAGGTTGAGTTCAAATCCCCACTTTGTGTTATCCCAGCTTCTCACTTGACATGGGACTGTGAGTAGTCCTGTCTGGGGGGCATTAGATCAGGTAATGCAGTAAATGTCACTAAAGTCTACCTGGCACCAGAGGGCTCAGTAAATGGTGCCTGCTATTTTTTTCCCCCCTCATAGATGCTCTTTGCAGAGGACAAGACAGCTGTTTGTCAGCTCAGGAAACTCAAGAGATGAGATGCAAATGACACGCCCACAGTGTCGTAGTAAATAGACAGCAGAGTTGGGATTTGGATAGAGGGCTCACTTGTGTCAAAGACAGAAGTGCTGTCGCAAATTCCCACATTCTGCAGCCAGTTCTGGGAGTGCCTGGTTATTGGGGCCCAGCGGTTCCTGATTGCTGGGGTGGAGCTAGGAGCTTGTGTACCTCGCCAGAGTCTAGGCGGCCAGTGGCAGAACGAAATCTACTCCTCCATCCCAGTAGCCTGATTCTGAGGATCTTATGATATCAAGGGAGAATGATGCACAGTTGTGCTGGGTGGAAACAGTTGGCAGCCTGCAGCCTCTCCTGAGCCTCACTTTCCTTCTCTGAAGGTTGAGATGACCCAAAAGAGGCACGGTGAACTCACAAGAACCCTTCCAGGAC
Organism: Ctenomys sociabilis; assembly: GCA_004027165.1. Taxonomy (NCBI): domain Eukaryota; kingdom Metazoa; phylum Chordata; class Mammalia; order Rodentia; family Ctenomyidae; genus Ctenomys; species Ctenomys sociabilis. The sequence goes on from PVKA01008663.1 coordinate 19,039, forward strand.
ATGCAGCAGGCTTGGCCTCCCAGGATAGAGGGAGCGAGGGGTCCTGTCTGAGTAGGAGAGTGAGCTGGCTGTGCCTATGGCCTCCAGGCTGTGGCCTCAGCCCACATCTGGGCCTGGACGCCTGCTTGTGGCCACCCCTTCCCACGGGTCTTCAGGGATTTCCCTGCTCCAAGCTGAGCCCTTCCTTGCTGGTGAGGTTCCTGTTGCCCACCCTAGGAATAGCCACTTTGCGGGGCCTTGGTGCTTCTCCTTGTGTGTGTACATTGGGGGCAGTGTCTTCTCCAATTGTGACACAAGGGAATCTGAGCACAAGCTGTTCCCCATGCCAGTGGTATGGAGTCAGCCTGGTCTGTCCTTCCCAGAGCCTCTGAAGTTCTCCTGGCTGCCTCTGCCTGCAAATTCCTGGCGAGTGGTGCTCTGGAGACCTGCACAGGCCCGGGCTGTGTCATTCCCACCCTCTGAGAGCCCAGGGACCAGCTGGGCAAGGCTCCAGCTCTGGGAACTCCGCCTGCTGCTTTTTTCCTTTCTTCGAAACTGTACTCTATGATTCAATGAAATGTCCTCCACTTCCTGTCGCCTGGCTTGGCTAGGCTGACCTCGTGCTACAGAGCAGAGTGCACCGGACCTGTGACCCAGGTGCTAACCGGTCTGTGTTCTGCCTGGGATGTCCTGTGGCACTTGGGACTGCTCCTTCATCTCTGTGGGCCTCCCTTTTTCTATCCATAAGATGGGGCAGGACAGTGAAGAGGATGTGTCCTGCCATGGAAGAATGGAGAGCAAGAACTGCCCTGTGCTTTTCATGTCTGTCTCCTAGCTCCATGGCGGTCACTGTTCATCCTATTTTTGCAGAGGGCACAGGAGTCTAAGCTGTTACTTTTTACTTTGCCCTCTCTGCAAGACTTGTGCATAGATCACTGGTCCTGGGCTCAGCTCTGGTGGCCTTGAACTGGAACGTGCTGCAGGTTCCAACCGAGTCCCCTTGCAATATCTAAACCCAACAGTCCTCTCTTCACTCACTCTCCCTACACCAAAGACTAATGCATCCTCACCAGGTGGGCTCTACCACTAGAGGGCGCCTACCCCACCAATATGATTTCAAAAAACAAAACCAAGACTGCTTACCCCAACTTACTTTAATAATAGCAGTTATTGGGTATTATGTGTGAAGTGCTGCACTAACCCATGAAACACTCCTGGGAGGTAACTGGTGCCATCATTCTTACTTAGTCGACGATGACACTGAGGTTCAGAGGAGTGAAATGACTTGCCCAAGGTCTCCCAGCTGATTAGTGATGGCAGTAGTACTAATATCTGGGTCAGTCTAAGGCTCACAGCTGGGATCTAGTGGCACCCAGAGCCAGATGCCACAGTGGAGGTTAGTGGCTGGGATGCTAGGAGTCATATGATCAGAGACCACCAAAGTAAATGGTTGCAAACTTAAACATTTGGCAGATTCTTCACAATAATTAAATTTGTAGGTTACGTGCATGGAGGATTTACTATGTACCAGGCATAGCATGAAGTGTTTTGAATATGCAATCTCATCTAATATAGTTGTCTTTCTGTGTCTGCAGGGACTTGGTTCTAGGTCCCCCTCAGGTGCCAAATTCTGCGGCTGCTCAGGTCTCTTATATAGAATGACATAGCATTTGCATGGAGCCTGTGCAAATCCTTCTACATAAGGATGAGGTGTGTGCGTACATATCTTGAATCATCTGATGACCTGTAATATTTAGCACAATGGGAATTCTATGTATGTGGGTATTATACTGTATTGTTTAGGGACTAGTAGCAGGAAAAAGAGATTCTATATGCACTCAGTACAGACACAGTCTTCTCTTTGTTTTCTGCATGCTTTTAGCTTGCATTTGGTTGAATCTATGGGTATGGAACCCTTAGACACAGAAGGCCAACTTTATTGGAAACAACCCAGTGGGAATATGGTCTAGTATTCTTTCCAGTTGGGGAAACTGAGGCTCAGCCAGGTGGACTGTCATGCCCTGGTTTCCTTATCAGCACCAGTCCCATTTGCTTCCAGACTGCACCATGTTGTCTCTCTTCTTATAGATGAATTGTATCCACAGTTCAAATATCTCAGGGATAAAAGTGGATGGAAGAAGAGGAGGTACAAAACAAACAAAAAAACCTAGGGATCCCCAGACCACAATTTGGAAACCTCATGAAATTGCATCCCTTTCCAGGATGCAGAGAGGAGCAGAGACTTGCCAGTGGGGATGATTGGGGTCAGAGCAGAAGAATCTATACCCCCTGATGCCTAGGGTACTCCTGGTTCACCTCACATGCCACATTGCCTACCAGCTAAGATGAGGTCACTCTGGACCCATGTTTGGGTCACCCTGGTAGATGCTTTAATCCTGGGTCTCAGCCACTGGCAGGGAATGGTTCTCTTCTGGTGAGACTTCATCCTTCATCGGATATTCTGAGATACAAGGGCTGTCACTGACACTAGCATTATAGGCATAGTTTCAGGGAGGATTTTTGGGTCCCCATAGACTCCATCACTCCCTCCCTTGGGACCCAAATAAAATGTCCCCATTTTACCTCTGAATAGTGTTCTCTTCAGTTTCAGGATCAGCCTGGGCTCCTCAGCATTTTCATGGCAGTTTGTGCAGGTTGGTGGAGTTGTGTGGAGTGTGGCCCATACACCCTGGGAAGCTCTTTTTTGGTGAAATAGAGTAAATACCTAACCTAGATTCTACCTAGGCTCTACCCTGTTCCTTTGTAAAAGCAGTCTGTGGAGTTTTTAGGCCTCTGGTGTGGTGCTGGAGGAATTAAGTGTAGCTGCACTATGTATAAAAAATTCCCAGCAGCAAAACAAACAGCACTGTTAGATGAGCCCAGCCAGGGCTGGGACACAGAACTAATAATGTGTGTGGGCAGCAGGCCCAGTGTACAGCATGATTACACTGAACCCTTACAACAACCCTCTGAGGTATGTGCTTTTGTGGTTTTCTCTAATTCATGAAAATGAATAAATGGAAGCCCAAAGAAGTTGAGTGACATATACAAGGTTGCACAACCAACAAATACAGGAACTAGTATTTGTGTCCTGGTCAGTTGGACTCAAAAGTCCCAAAGCTACTGCCCTCCCAGGGCACCTGTAGTAGACTGTTACACTGGCCCCAGTAAAGCACATAAAGCACATCTGGTATTCATGCCCTATTGAACTTGTTTGGTTCAATGTGACATTAGCAAGTACAAGCCAGTGGCTTAATAAATACTTGCACACAAGGATTTGTTCTTTTGGAAACAGCATATACAGAGTACAGAGTCCTGACTACGCTGTGATAGAGATCATGGGAAAAAGAGGGAAGAAGGAAAGAGTAAAGAGAGAGCGAGAGAGAGAGAGAGAGAGAGAGAGAGAGAGAGAGAGAGAGAGAGAGAGAGAGAGAAAGAGAGACTAGCTGTGCTGCTACTGTAGTGGAAGTGGCAGATATTTGACTACAGAAGCTATTTGAGTTACACTACTTCAATAGATCATACAGAGCAGAAGAGTCACCCAGCTGAGCCCAACCTTGACAATTGTTTTCAGACATCAAGTTTTGGGGTGATTTATTATGTAACAGATGCCTGATCTATCATGGGAGAATTACTGAGTAAGGCTGTGTTTGGAACTAAAGAGTTATTTTTCTCTTTGGCATCCACAAAGAACGGTACAGGGTTACAGGATAAACCCTGAGGGTACCTGACTGACCTTATCTGATACAAAAGTTACATTTCTTGTTATACAGTCTTGCTTTAACTCTGTCTTAGCTGTCCAGCAGAAAAGTATAAAAATGGAGGTGTATAAAGTAAAGTCATATTCATATAATGAGCTGTGAATGGCTCAAGTCAACAACTTCTGTGGATAACCTGCTTCTATTGTGGACTGCTGATCTGTGTTGGATTGTTTTATTTAAAAAAAATATATGTATATAATTAGCCACCCATATTGTGAAAATCTGTAACATATGTATCACTGTATGTTACCCTGTTTATGTCATTTGTTCTCTTTGTTTTGCTTTTATTTTTCACTGTTCAAGTTAAAATACAAATAAATAAATAAAAAGAAAATAAAGAAAAGAAGACAATCTTTGCTTTTTCCTTGGATCCTGGCTTGTGGGGTGAGATTTAATCAAAAATTAAGTCAAATTTACAGAGACACCATCAAATTAGATGATTAAAAAGCCTCTAGAATGGAGCAGTAGATACGAGGCCATAACACCTGGTGGGTGACTGCAGACCAAGTCACTGCCATATTCCCTGGAAAGGGTGCTTGGTCCGATACTATTTTAGGGAGGGGCCAGCTGAATCTGGGACTCAGATCAGATGTTGGTCAGCTTCATCTCGGGTGTCTCAGGTTAAAACTCCACAGTGACTTGGTGAAGGACAACTATGAGAGATGTCCAGGGTTAGGGAGCCATGGTCAGACCAGCAAGAGATATCCAGGGTATTATAAGCTAAATGACTCAGACCCCAAACCAGAATCAGAGGCCAAGATCAGTCTGAACTTCTGTGGCTTTGAAAGTACTGGGACCAGCCTTAGTCCAGGCTTTCTGGGATTGTCTGGCATGGATCTGGGCTCTGACTGCTTTCTTTGTTTACTGGCAAGAGGAGAGTTGTTCCCTGATTTGGATACACAAAACTGTAAACCCCAGAAGACAACCACAGGCTTGAAATCACAGAGAATTTTTTTTTTGAGCATTTGCTTTCCTTTCCCTTTCTTTTGGTGTGAACATTGTTTTTAGTCTTTTTGTTTGT
>PVKA01008663.1:23899-35708 GCA_004027165.1 Ctenomys sociabilis
TTTTTTTTTTTTTTTTTTTTTTTTTTTTTTTTTTTTTTTTTTTTTTTTTTTTTTTTTTTTTTTTTTTTTTTTTTTTTTTTTTTTTTTTTTTTTTTTTTCATTTTTGGATATTTTGAGATGGGGTTTCACTCTGTGGTTCAGGCCACTATGCAGCCCAGGCTGACCTCAAACCTGCAATGGTGCTTGTACCTCAGCCTCATGAGTGCCAGAATTATAGGCATGACTAGGTATCATCATGTAAATCTGGCAGGTCTTGAATTCACTGTGTAACTCAAGCTGGACTAAAAATCATGGTCATCCTCCTGCCTTAACCCTCTAAATGCTGGGATTACAGACAGGCACGCAACACCAGAGCTAGCATTCTTTTTCTCTTTTCTTTTTGTATTTTCCCCCCTTATTCCTTTAAAATGTTTTAGGGTGAAATCATTTTATTGAATGAATGCTTATGGTATATAATTGTCTTAGATTTTGTTATGTAAATATAAACCTTATGCCTATGATCCAAGGCAAATTAATAGTTACTACAGGTAGTATTTTCCAGTATGTGCTTGATGTAATTGCTATTACTGATTTTACTACTGTAGCCAAGGTAATACATTTGTTTTCAATTGACCTTTCTCTATAGCAATACCTAGATTGTCTGGATGTCATAAACAATAATGTGTTCTGGTAACAAAGAACTGGGTGCTGGGCTGAATTGGCTGCAACCTTTCATCCCTAATAAGTTGAAGAGGCTGCCTTCTGGGAGCAACTCAAAAGCCAGTTATACTTAGAAGACACTTTTGAAAAATAATAATTTTATAAAGAGGTCTTGATTCTAGTAATAAAGGTACCCACTTTAAACAATTACAAGCTTCAATGCAGAAAACAAACAAGAAAATGAGAAAAAAAGGAAGCAAGATTCAACCCATAACCTCCAACTCATCCAAGACAAATTAAGGGGAACTAAGATGGAAGAAATCAAAAGACATACAACTAAATTTTATGAAATGGTGGAGTGGTAGTAACAAAATCGATGTATAAGTCTTGACAAAACCCAAACGGAGGTAATTAAAGAGAGGACAACCATAATGAAGGAAATGGTTAATGAATCTAGAGTAGACACATTTAAAAATATAGATATGCTTAGGAATGACAATGGAAACCATGAATGCCCAACATAGAAAAGAACTTGATTCTAGAACAGACTCAAATAGAAATCCAAGAGATTAAAAATTCTACTGAATATATATACACCAGGGTCAACCAATTGGAGTATAAAATATTGGATACAGAAGTCATTATTGAGGTTGGCAATCATTAAATGAAAGACCTTTTAAAAATAGCAAGAGACCATGAAAATATCAATCCAACAGCTGCTAGATTAGCCAAAGAAGCCTAATATAAGATTAATTTGAATCAATGAAGAATCAAAAGGTTACACAAAGGGGATAAATAATCTATTCATAGAGTTAATAGCAGAAAACTTTATGAGCATGGAAAAAGAATATGAGATACAGTTAAGTGAGATATATAGAACTCCAATTAGCCATGATCAGAAAAAAATCTACATCAAGGCATATAAGTCAAGATTCTAGATATTTAACACAGCAATATTAAAATCCGTTGGAGAAAAGAAACAAATCTTCTATAATGGAAAACCCATCATAATCAAAGTGGACTTCTCAGTTCAAACTCTTAAATCAAGAAGAATTTGTAGTGAAATATTTCAAACCCTAAAACAACCTCAAATCTAGATTGATGTACCCCACAAAATTGTCTTTCAAAATCAATGAAGAAATAAGACACTTCCATAAAGAACATGTGAAGAAATTCATGGCCACCAAACCAGAACTCCAAAAAGTTCAAAAAGGTATTCTAGAAAAAAGACTATTTCAAGAATTCCAATATAATAAATCCTCCAGGCAACACAAGCAGTTAAACAGATGGGAAAGGGCACCAACAACAGGAAAATAATATGACAAGGATAAACTTATATATATTAGTTATAACTGCCAGTGTTAATGATCTCAATTCATCAATCAAAAGAAACAGCTTGGCAGGAGGATCAAAAAAAAGATCTAGCTCAGCTGATTAAAGTCTGCTGGCCCTGCCCCCAGGGCATGCTGAGAGGGCAATTGAGATTGGGTGTGGTGGCGTGTGCTGTAATCCTAGCTCTTGGGAGGCTGCAAACAGGTGATCTCTTTGAGTCTGATCTAGTAGTGAGACCCTGAACACCCTGTAGACCCTCCCCCCACAAAAAAAACCCAGAAAAGAAAAAGAAAAAAGATCCTATAATATTCTGCATACATTTAGCTCAAAAAGAAATCCATAGACTGAAAACCAAGGATGGAAAACAATAGTCCATGTAATAGGAACACAGAAAAAAGCAGGGGTAGCTACTTTATTTATAGACACTGTATATTTCAAGCCAGAACTGATCAAATGAGACAAAGAGGGTCACTATATATGGGACCATTTCAACAGGAAGAGATAACAGTCATAAATGTACATACACCAACAATAGCATACCTAACTATATAAAAGAAACATTCATTAATATGAAAAATCATATAAACACTATTATAAACGTAACAGAGGACCTCTGTCAAAAATAGATAGATTAACTAGGAAAAAAATCAACAGAAAAATATCAGAGCTGAACCAAACTTTTGAACAAATTAATTTAGTAGATAGATATCTACAGTGTGTTCTATCCGCCACAACAAATAATAAATATATTTTTCAGCAGCACATGGGGCTTTCTCCAAACTAGATCACCTACTAGTTCATAAAACAAGCTGAAGTATGTCTAAGGGAACTGAAATTGTCCAAAGATATTATCAGATCATAGTGCAAAGAAATTGGAAATCAGTGGCAAAAGAAACCATAAAAACTACATAAACATATGGAAAATAAATAACACTTTCATGAACAACTAATGGGCCAGAGTTGAAATTAGAGAAGAAATAAAAGTTTCTACAATTAAACAATAATGTCAATATGATACACCAGAACTTATGGGACACAATGAAAGCAGTCCTATGAGGCAAATTTGTAGCAGTGAATTTGCTCAGAAAAACAGGGAGTTCAAATAAATAACTTAATGTTAAGCTTCAGTCTTCTAAGGAAAAAGAGCAAGTTAAACTCAAAGCACATAGGAAGGAGGAAATTATAAGGATCAGTAATTAATGCAGAAATTAATGCAGCTAAGACTAAGAAAACAATAAAAAGAATCAATGAATCAAAAAGTTAAGCCTTTGAAAGATTAAATAAAATAAACCCTTAGCCAGTCTTATCAAAAAAAGGACAGAAAAGACCCAAATCCTAGGAAATCATGAAATTATAATGGACCCAGCAGAAATCCAGAAGATTGTCAATACCTACTTTGAGAACCTGTATTCTAATAAAATGGAAAACACAGATGAAACTGATAATTCCTAGATGCATATGAATTAAAAGAGGAATCAAGAAGATATAAAAATTCTACATAACCCAGTATCAGTCAATGAGGTGGATAAAATAATAAAAAGACTACAAACAAAGCGAAGCTCAGGGGCTGATGAATTTAATCCTAAATTTTACAAGAAATTTAGAGAAAATTTAATGCCACTACTCCTCAGACACTTTAATGAAACTGAAAGGCAAGCAATACTCCCAAATGCTTTCCTGGAAGCAGTCGTTACCCTCATACCAAAATTAGAGAAGGAACCAACCAAAAAAAAGAGAACCACAGGTCAGTCTCCTTAATGAACACAGATACAAAACTCAATAAGATACTAGAAAACAGAATGCAGCAAATCATCCAGCAGGTTATATATTATGATTACGTATGATGTAACCCAGCGAAGCAAGGATGTTCAATATAAGCAAATGGATAAATGCAATATGCCACATTGATAAAAGACAAAACCACACGATCGCCTCAACAGATGCAGCAAAAACCATTGACAAAGTTCCACACCCAGTTATGAAAAAATCCTATAGAAAATTAGAATAGAAGGTCTTTATCTCAATATGATAAAAGCTATCTATGACAAACCAACAGCCAACATCGCACTAGATGGTCAAAAACTGAAAGCTTTCATTCTAAAATAAGGAACAGGACAAGGATGGCCGCTATCACTCCTCTTGTCCAACATCATTCTGGAGACACTTCACAGATCAAATAGGCAATAGAAATAAGTAAAAGCACTATGGATAGAAAGCAGAAGTTAAATTACCATTATTTGATGATGACATACTTCACTACATAGAAGGCACCAAAAACTCTATCAAAGACTCCTGGAATTAATAACCAAATTTGGTAGCATAGCAAATTACAAAGTCAATACTAAAAAAGTGGAAAGCATTAGGTATCAATCACCTTGAAAAAGCCAAAATGACTCACTAATCCAACCCCCAACAGAAAAAGATCCTGTCCTGTATTCATATCCACTTGCTATGTAACTCGCTTCTCCATTTAGTACTGGATACAGTCAAGTTTATCTGAGCAATCGTGCTTGTAATCTCATTGATTGACTGTAGTTTTGTCTCACCTCATACCCACCTAGGTGAGTTCCATGTTCCCCACCTTAGACCTGCATGGTTCTACACTATAAAAGTCTCTGTAAGAGACAGCTTCCCCAGGACAACCCTCTGAGGGCCACCCTCCTGTCCCTCTCTCAGACAGGAGCTTTATTCCCCCACTAAATATATTCTTCTCATAAGAAAAAGGAAAGCCCACTTGCACATTAATAACAAACTCACTGAGAGAGAAATTAGGAAAACGACACCTTTCACAATAGTATTAAGAAAAATGAAATACTTAGGAATCAATCTAACAAAGAAAGTAAAAGAATACATTGAACACTACAGCACTCTCAAAAAGGAGATTGAAGGGCTTCGGGGAGATGGCTCAGTAGAATAAGCACTTCTCTGGCAAGTGCAAGGGCCTGAGTTCAATCCCTGGTTCCGAAAAAAAAAGAGATTGAAGATGATATCAGAAAGTATAAAGCTATCCCCTGTTCTTGGGTAGGCAGAACCAGTATCATGAAAATGGTCATATTTCCAAAACTGTTACACAATTTTAATGCAACACCATTCAAGATACCAATAGCATACCTCACAAAACTAGGGAGAACAAGTTGACCCTTGAGCAACATTCATCACAAGGAGATGCAAATGGAAAGTACGGTGAGATGTCACCCCACATCTGCCAGGATGGATTTCCTTTTTTTTTTATGGTACCAGGAATTGAACTCAGGACCTTGCACCATAAAATGAACAAAAAACTCTCAGAAAATGAGTATCAGTGAGGATGTAGTGCAACTAGAATACCTGTGGTGGGAGTGTGAAATAATGCCGCTGCTATGGAAAATAATATGTTGGGTTCCTTTAAAATATTAAACACAGAATTACTATATGAACCACCAATTCCAATGTTGCGTATCTCCCCCAGAGAACTGAAAGGATGGAGTGAATAGATGTTTTTCATTGATGTATTCAATCAATGATTGATTGAATAGATCCAATCAATCATTGGATGAATGATTGAACAAAATGTAGGCTATAAAACAGTGGGATACTACGCAACCTTGAAGAGACAGGAAGCTGAGTGTGGTGACACATGACTCTAATCCTAGCACTTGGGAGGCTGAGGCAGGAGGATAGTATGAATTTGAGGCCCACTTGGGCTGTGAGGTAAGTTCAAAGCCAGCCTGAATTGCATAATGAGACTCTGTAGCAGTTACTGCTTAAAATTTTTACTTTGACCAATTTTATATGCTTGTGTCTGGTAATCTGAACAACTACATTGAGGATAGCAATATGCAGTATAATAACCACTGTTGAATACCTATGATCCTTTTTAAAAAAGTTGTATATGGTCTCTAATGTCTTATCTAAGGATGAGGATATAGCTCAGCAGCATAAGTGCCTGTCTAATGTCTTATCTATCATTTCTGTTTTCTTTCTTTCTTTCTTTCTTTCTTTCTTTCTTTCTTTCTTTCTTTCTTTCTTTCTTTCTTTCTTTCTTTCTTTCTTTCTTTCTGAGACAGGATCTTGCTATGCAGCTCAGGCTATCTATCCTTGAGCTCTCTTTGTAGCCCAGGCTAGCCTTGAACTCACAGTTATCCTCTTGCCTCAGGCTCCCCCAGGGCTGGGATTATAGGTGTGTGCCACCACAACCAGTAATTTTATTATTTTTAAAATTAAAAAAAAGGAAGAAAAAAAAAGCGAGAGGGAAATTCTGATATGCTGCCACATGGATAAGCTTGAAGATGCTATGCTAAATGGAATAATCTGGTCCCCAGAAGACACGTAGTCTGTGTCCTATAACTCTGCTTATAGGAAGCACCATCAGTAGTTGTGTTCATGCAGACAGAGTGACAGAGAGCTTACCAGGGCTGGGGCGAGGAGAGTGGGAGTTGGGTAGTAAACACAAGTTTCAGTTTTGCCAGAGGAAGAGTTCTGGAGATTGGTTGCCTAACTATATGAACCAGTTTAGCACCACTGAACCATGTACTTTAAAAAGGTTAAGATGATAAAATTCTCTGTGTATCTCCCCACATTTTTAAATTTTTTAAAAATTGAATCCTCCCCTGTGCCTGGCCAGGGAAGGTTAGGCAGAGAGAGACACCACATTGCAAGAAGAGCCGGAAGTTTCTCATGTGAACAAGGGCCGAGGGCCAGGACCCTCAGGAGAGTCCTCAGCCATGGTGAGGAGGTGAGATTGCATCCATGCGCCCAGGGGAAACACCACAGCACTCAGTGCATCTGGTGAGGGGAGATGTATTTGGAGGGATTTCTCTGCAGAAGGCATAGGGCTGGACACTGGGGAGCTTTTCTTAGAAAAAGTAAGATGATCAATAACCCAGGTAGAGAGGCTAAATCCACCTTCTGGATTTCTCCAGGAATTATTGTTAGGTGAGCTCCAGAGAATAGGCTGTGCCCGGTGGTATTCCAGCCAATCAGCGCGTCCAGAGTCAAGGTAATCCCCTGAGAGAGGACACACCCCTCTGGTGCTGAACCCTCTGATGCAGGGGCTTAGCTTGTTTTTGATTTCTTCCAATAACAGCTTGGGGAGTGTGGTTTGGGAAATGCCTATAGGAGCACTTTCCAAATATTACCAATATATTAAAAAGCAAAAGCCACAGAGATTTCTAACACGATAATGAACATCGACATATTCGAGTGCTGATGCATCAATCCCGTTGAGACTGCCCTCAGAGAGGCTGAGTAGCTTGCTTGAGGTGACACAGTCAGAGCATGGGAAACCTTGGCCAGGACTGCCCTAACACTTCTGTGAAATAGTCGTGGTCATCACTCAGTCTAAAAAGGGCTGCTTGTGCGCCAGGAATGATGCTAAGGACTTAGAACTCCAGAGGCGGGTGCTATGGTTTGTGTTCTAGAAGGCTCATGGAGCTGGAAGCTTAGTCCCCAGTGTCAGGGCTGAGAGGAGGGGCCCAGAGGACACGTATGGGCCATGAATACCCTTAGAAAGAATTAATGCTGATCGCTTGATGTGGGCCAGGCCTAACGGTTCTAGGCAGTCGTACAGGAGCACATTGCTGCGAGCCTGGCCCCTCCCCTGAGGCCATGCACGCACTGCGAGCTGCTCTTGCACGTGCTGCTGCCCTGCTGAGGCTGCCTGCCAAGATGCCAGCATCAGAGTGAAGCAGACGCTGGTGCCGTGCTCTTCAATCTCTAGACCTGTGAGTGAAATAACCTTCTTTTCTTCATAAAGTATAGGGCTCAGGCATTGGTTACAGCAACAGAACAACTTGCTGCTCCACAGTGGATGACGATGTAACAGTACAGCATCTCAAACTTGGCAGGATTGGGAAAGAATTTGACAAAGGCAGAAAAAATTGAATCATGATCTTTCATGGGAACTCCCCCCAAAAACCAAAGGTCACCACATGTAATGATTTTATAGACATTCACTGATTGAACTAGGGGCCGGGTAAGACGCTACAGAGAGACCCAATGGAGATGCCGCAGGAAGGACATGAACGTACACAGAAGGACCCGATTAATGTCTGCTGATAGCCTGATTGAGAGGGCAGGGGATGGTGCATCGGGACAATCCAGGAGGGAACGTATGCGAAAGGGACTGCAAGACAGTGAGCAGGTTCACATTCTCTGCCCTGTCACATGGTTATCAGAGCATTCAGGGCCATTTCGGGGCTCTCCAGCACCCCCTTCTTCCCTGGCACTCACTCACACACACAGGGACTTGGCACTGTCTGGGACACACACAGACGTGGAGTCACAAGCAGGTGATTCCACACATCTGGCGCCAGTTCTTATCGCGGCATCCACAGGTGGAAGGTTGCACCTCTGAGTGGGTGCACGCACGCACGCAGGCACGCATGCACACACACACACACGCACGCACGCACGCACTTCTTTGAGGATCATGCAGGAATCCTAAACAGATTCTTTTTCTACATATCTTTGTGCTGTTCTTGATTTAATCTCTCAGCTACCTGCCCACTCTGGCCGGCAGGCCTACGCTTCCCTACAGGGGCCAGTAGCGAGAGCCCCAAGCCCAATGCAGGAGCACGCAGGAGAAGGGAGAAGAATCCGTGTTGGTGGATCCACTGTGCTGCTGGTGAGCCTTTTGGGAGAACTTGTCAGCAAAGCTCCGGGGAGCTGGCTCCAGTTCGGACATCTTCCAGGAACATGAAAAACAACCACATTTTACTAATTATAGCGAGGGAAAACACAGTGTGATTACAGCTAAATTACATTAAGACATAACTGGCTGGCTGGGCCTGGGCTCTATCTCGGTGGCTCGGGTTTCAGCCAGGCTGGCTGGTGACTCGGGCAGTCAAGCTAGGCTAGGGCAACCTTGATGGAGGGTGGGGGGCTGCATTGTATTTCCTGTGGGCTTGTGGCCCTGGGCTGACGATGGGGAGTCTCCGCACCATTGGGGAGTACCCTCTACTTTCAGTCCCCAAATCGTTATTCCCAGGGGACCCATGTCTGCGTAGTGCCACACAGAGAAAGGGAGGAGACAAAGAGGGAGTGGGGAGAGGAAAAGGAGGAAGGAAAGAAAGGAGAGAGAGGAGAAAAGGAAGGAGAGAAAATAATTAATAAGGAAATTAATGCAGGAAGTGAATTAATGTGGAAAGGGCCGCTGCCTGCGCACTTGCCTGGCGGCATCCCTTTGAACCTCTATGAGGGCCTTGAGGGCAACAACCCAGTCTTATTTTACTCTGGGTCCTAGAATGCACTTGGTATAGATTTAACCGCACACAACAATCACAGGAATTCCTTGAGTGAGGCAGTGAAGCAGCAAGGGAGGTCAGATCAGATCCCGACTTAGCTGGGCCGTGACAGCAGTGACCCGGGGACAGCAGCTCCCACGCAGCTCTGTGCGGCTGAGGTTGCACACCACTGCTGGGCACCCATCTTTGGGCGCTCGTGTGAATACCCATGCCAGGGAGCACACAGCCCCCGGTGGTGATGGGACGTGGTTGCAAGGCTTACCCCCATGGGCTGAGCCAGGGCACGCTGGCACCAAGCTTTCAACGCATTGTCTTGTTCACTTCATGCCGCAGGCTGGGTGTGGGAGTTGTTCATAATATTCTTATTTCTCCAGTATGGCCTCCAGGATCAAAAAAGTTAAGGAACTTGCCCAAGCTGATATAGCTCCCTGAGTGAGGGTGTTGGGGTCCCGGTTCTGTTCTGCATGCCACACTAGGTGCTACCTGGTCAGGTCAGAGCTTGCAGGGTCCCTCAGGGGTCTCTCTTAAGTGACAAGGGCATGAAGGAGGCTAGAGACCCTCTTTCCCACAAGCACAGACCTTGTTAGCTGTTTCCCAAGCCTCTCACTAGGAGAACAGAGCTTGGCCAGGCCCCTGGAGCTTGGCTCAGGAAAAACATGCCAGTCTGCGCCCTATGCTGGAGGAGCTGGGTCCCTCCCAGACGCGGGCAGCAGGTGGTGTAGCCACGGCCACGAGGAGCAGCTGGGCTGTGGTCTGTCGGCCACTGTGTTCTGGCCAGTTATGCCAGTGTTTACAGTCCACAGCTTTAATAATCTGATGTTATGCTTGGCTCTAGATCCCTTTGGCTGAGTTTGAGGCTGGCCTCCAGGATGGTCTCCTGCTCCTTCCAATTCCTGCCCTGAAATGAGCTTCAGAGGGAGGAGGGAGGGAGGGAGGAAGAGAGGAGGAGAGAGAGACAGAGACAGACGGAGACAGAGACACAGAGAGAGAGAGAGAGAGAGACAGACAGAGACAGCATTTTGGGGACAGGGAACTCATTTACATGTGTGGAGCTCTTACTGGGGGCCATATGTACTTTTTAGGGAAGCTTTCTTTAGTCCTCTGTACCAACACAGGGCAGTGTTTCCTCTGCCCAGTTTGTGGGTCAAGCTGAGGCCCAAAGACCGATTGCCTACCTCAAATCATGCACACCGGTGAGAGCAGGTGTGTGGTGCTGGCCCAGGACATCTGGCTCCTAGGTCTGGACATGTCTGGTGGTGCTGAGGACTGGAGCTGAGGACTGGGGATGTGTGGCCTTACCTGGAGGGCTTGTTTGTTCCACCTGTCCCACGGGTGATTTCTAGCCTTCATTTCAGGCTTGGGCAAGAATGCAGGGGAATAGTTTCCCCGGCCCAGGAAAATCCCAGGTCCCTCTGTCTCCTGTCTCATTTCCTTCTCTACTCAGCCTCCTTGTTCCCATGCTGGGTGCCTGCAACCTTCAGCCTTGAGCTTAAAGACAGTGTCTCACCAGAAAGGTCTATTTTTTTCCACATTTTTTTTTTAAGACCAGGTCTCACTATCTAATTCAGGTTGCCCTTGAACTCACTAAGTAGGCTCGGCTGACCTTGAAGTCATGGTGATCCTCTTGCCTCAGCCTCCGGAGTACTGGGATTACTCACATTCACCACCTTGCCTGATTTTTTTCCTACATTTTTTTACTCATGCATATTGGCTATGAAGATTAATGGCTTTCATTTTGGAAGATCTGTACACATAAAGTATAACATACTTTAGCCGGGCGTGGTGGCGCATGCCTGTAATCCCAGCACTAGGGAGGCTGAGGCAGGAGGATTGTTGTGAGTTCGAGACCAGCCTGAGCTACAAAGTGAGCTTAAAGCCAGCCTGAACTGCATAGCGAGACCCTGTTTCAAAAAGATAAAGTATAACATACTTTAATCATTCCCCCATCCTCCATTCCTACTTTCACAGGTGTCTTGTTTCAGTGTATAATGTGTTTTAATCGTATTTATGTTTCCTATTACCTGCCCTTTCAACCCCTCTTTCTTTTTTTCTTGTCTAATAAGTCTACTTGTTACCATTTTTAACCATACAACCTTTTTATTGTTAAGTTATAAAGAGGTATCAAAATTAAAAAGCAAAAATTACAGGAGAAGACTTAACAAAACTACCAGGAACATCAAAGGAAGTAAAATGGTATGAAGCACAGGCCAATTATGAACATGGTAGGGCACAGGGAGAACAGTAAACATGTGCTAAAGATATTAGGGAAGGGGCCTGAGAGAAAGTTTTCTCTCCATGTGACTCTCCCCAGGCACACTATAGAACTTCAGTCTCTTTCCTCTGTGGCTCCATAATCTCCTTGTTCAGAACATTTGGAGCTCAACTGAGTTCCATGATGTTGTAGTACAGGTTCTCCTATGTCCTGAGTTTTCGCTGACCTTGAAAGGCTGGGGCCAAAATGTTGGCTGGCCTTGTGGCTCTTCTATTTCTCCAACTCTGACTTGTGATCTTAGGTTGTTAACCATCCAAAATAAAAGCTGATTAGTATCCTGCAGCATATGCCATTCACTTTGCCTTATCTGACTCAATTGATTTTAGTTGTTGTTGTACGTTTT
>PVKA01008663.1:35808-72174 GCA_004027165.1 Ctenomys sociabilis
TTATTTCACTTATGAGTATATGTTCAAGTGGCATCCACTTCAGTATAAATGCTTCAAACTTATCATTCTTAATAGCTGAGTAATACTCCATTATATAGAAATACCACATCTTTTTCAACCATTCCTCATGTGATAGACATCTTGGTTGTTTCCAAGATTTTGCTATCACACATTGTGCTGCTATAAACATAGGTACACACATATCTCTATGATACAATGTATCCAGATCCTTTGGGAAAATTCCCAGTAGGGGGATAGCCGGCTTGAATGGGATTTCCAGTCCTACTGTTTTAAGGAGTCTCCACACTGACCTCCACAATGGTTGTACCAGTCTACATTCCCACCAGCAGTGGAGAAGTGTTCCCTTTTTTCCACAACCTCTCCAACATCTGTTGTTGGTTGATTTTCTTATGATAGCCATTCTTTCTGGAGTGAGATGGTATCTCAGTGTTGTTTTTATTTGCATTTCACGAATGGCTAGTGATGTGGAGCATTTTTTCATATATTTATTTGTTTCTTTAATTTCGTCTTCTGAGAAGTGTGTATTCATCTCAGGCTCTCACAGAGAGCAAACTGGTCAAGCATTGGCTGTAACTCATCCACATGGATGACACAGCCAAAGGATCTTCAGACTAATGTACAGGACTACAAGATAAACCCTGAGAGGACTTCACTGACCACATAAGGAACATAAAGTACATGTGTTGGTATATAAGTCTTGCTCTATCTAGGTCTTAACCATCCAGCAGAAAAGTATAAAAATGAAGTATACATTGCGGGGCCATAATATTAAGCTGAGGTGTAAATGGCTATGGTCGACAACTTCTTTGAATAACTCACTATTGTTGTGAATGCTGGACTGTGTTGGATTGTGTTGTCGAATTCAAGCACCTTAGTTAGTTGAATGACAATGGAGTGCCCATCTTTGACAGGTGTAGACAAAGGAAGGGGTATAGAAAGAAAAAATCATGATGTGTGTGTATACACAGTACAGTTGGGATAGATAATGCTGTGCTTCTACATAATCCTATGAGAGGCAAGATTTGCACTGATGGTGGTTGGACAGGATATTATGTCGGCTTCTAGTACTATGGTCATCCACTAGGAAAATAAGTATTGAATTTTTGATATAATTCAGGTATAAAAAATAAGATAAGTAAACAGCTACACTCTTAATTTACTGATAAGAGACATCTGCTATAATAATGTCTGTAAGTATATCATGCAAGCATGTTGTACGATACCGAAACAGTATGAAAACAGTTTGCAATGTATTAATTTATCGAATCTGTCTGGTTATGGTGTCTTAAAACTGTCTGATTGATATTTGTACTTCAATAAAATAAAAAATAACTTACAAAAATAAAAATATTAGGGAAGGGGATCTGCTGAAATTTTGATGTTAGACAAGTGCCTAGATTAAAAAAATAATGGGATAAGACTTCTAAGCCAAACTATGTGCTTAAGAGTCATCCTCACAATTGATGCTCTCTCCTCTCCTTCCTCAGCCTCTTTTTCATCATCCTTGATCAACTCCAGCTGGTCCTCCACCCGATCTTCATTTTCATCTTCATCCAGTAGATCCCCCTTCTCAGCAGAGTCATCTGCAGCCCCCTCAGACTCCATGTTCACATTAGTCTCATCTTGCTTCTGGAGGTGCTGGTCTGCCTCCTCTTTGGTCTTATCATTCTTCATCTCCACTGCTTGTTCACTCTGTTCCTTCTCAATTTTCTCCAGGCTTTCCAGTAAAGAATCCACTTGTTGTTTTATCTGGGTCAGCTCCTTCTTAATGGCCTGAAGGTCATCACCTTTCAACTTTCCTGACTTGGATGAAGATCCCCGCTGGCCACTCTTAGAATTGAAGTAACTTTTGCCTCTTTGGGAAGTGTTACCTGATATGCTGGTGTTTTGAGGACACTACAGCCTGAGAAATAGGAGGAGGAGGAGGAACACGTGCTGGGTAACTGTGCATCCTGTCATAATAATCACGTTGAAAGTCATAGTCCAAGTCAAAAGAGGAGCCGTACGTCTCCACTGCAGATTGTTTCACACCTGCTTTTTCTGTGTTCACTTTTGGCTCTGCAGCCAGATTAATATCTAAATCCTGGCCAGCAATCATTCTGCTATCCTCTCCAGCTACAGCAACCCGAGCAATTATCTCATTAACATGCTAGACAAAGGGAAAGCCCTTATGAGCAGAGCAACCCACAATTTTGCCATACTTCGAGAAGATGGCTTGCATATCAGATTGCTTCACATTTCCACAAGAGTGTTCAGATTCCCAATGAGCATACAGGAACTCATGGAGCAAGGGTCTGTCTTTTTGGTAACATTGCCAGCCCTCATGTTTGAAGATAAAGTTGCTGACAGTGACAAAAACTGTAGCTGAAGATCAAAAAAAATTCACAGGAGAGGGATGCGAGAAGAGATTCAACTTAAAATCTCCTGCTCCCAGGTTGACTGCTGCTCAAGGTCGGCAATGTGACAGCAAGTGCTCAGTCTCTGTCTCTTCATAGATTGGTCCTTGAGCCTTCTCTTCATCCATTTTTATTTAAATGATAGAATTCTTCTCTTTTAATAACTGAATTCTTCATCCATCGGTCTGCTGGTGGATACCTAGGCTGTTTCCACATCTTGACAGTTGTATACTGTGCCACAAGCAACGTTGGCATGCAGGTGTCCCAGTGGGATACTGATGTTACTTCTTCGGGTATATGCCAAGGAATGGTGTCACTGGATCCAAAGCTAGTCCTAGTTGTTCTGAAGCACCTCTCTCTTTATATATTTTTAAATTTATTTGTATTTTAACTTGAAGAGTGAAAACTAGAAGTGAAAACAAATAGAAAAAATGACATAAACAAGGTAACATACAATGATACATATGTTACAGATTTTCAAAACATGGATAGCTAAATATATATATATATATATATATATATATATATATATATATATATATATATCAGCAGTCCACAATAGAAGTGGGTTATCTACAGAAGTTGTTGATTTGAGCCATTCACAGCTCAGTATATTAATATGACTTTACTTTACATACCTCCTTTCTATACTTTTCTGCTGGATGGTTAAGGCCAAGTCAAAACAAGACCTGTATAACAAGAAATGTAACTTTTGTATTAGATAAGGTCAGTCAGGTACCCTCAGGGTTTATCCTGTAACCCTGTACCATACTTTGTAGATCCCTCATCAGTGTCAGCCATGTGGATGAGTCACGGCCAGTGCTTGACCAATTTGAAGCACCTTTATTTTGATAACTATATTGGCTATACAAATTTACCTTTCCACCAGCAGCATATTATTATTATTATTTTTTTTTTGTGGAACCAGGGGTTGAACTCAGGTCCTTGAGCTTGCCAGGGAGGCACTTATTCTACTGAGCTATCTCCCTGGCCTCCACCAGCAGCATAAAAGGGTTCCTTTTCTCTCCTGCATCCTTGTCAGCATTTATGTCATTTTTATATTCTTGATGTGAGCCATTTTGACTGGAAGAGGTGGGATCTCAGTGTAGTTTAGATTTGCTCGGGCAGGTGCTTATCCTCAGCCCTGAATCTTGCTATTATTTCCTATGCTGTTGAAGACCTATTTAAAAAGTCTTCCCTTGTCCTATGACTGCTGTTTTACCCACCTCTGTTTTCTTAAGTAGTTTCAAAGTGTTACATTTTATACCTATTTCTTAGACCCAGTTTGAATAGGTTTCTTTTTTTTTTTTTTTTTTTTTTTTCTACAGGATATGAGACACGGACTAAGCTTTAACCTTCTATAAATAGAAATACCAGCACCTTTTGTTAAAGAGGCTGTCTTTTCTCCAACCCGTATTCTTGCTTTCTGTGTCCAGAATCAAATAGCTGTAGTTACATGATTTTATACCATGGCCTTTATTCCAGTCTGTCGGTCTACATAGCTATTTCTGTGCCAGTGCCATGCTGCTTGTGTTGCTATGGCTTCGTAGTATAGTTTGAAATGCTGTATTGTGATTCTACCAGCTTTGCTCTTGTTGCTCTGGACTGTTTTACCTATTCTGGGTCTTTGGTTCATATGGATTTTAGGGTTGTTTTTTTCTAGTGCTGTAAAAATGTTATTGGTATTTTGACAGAGACTATTGAATCTGTAGATTGCTTTTCATAATATGGCTATTTTGACAATACTTAGTTTCACAATCCATGAACATGGAAAGTCTTTCCATGTTTTAGTGTCTTCTTCAATTTCTTTTTTCAGTGCTCTTTAAACTTTCATTGCAGAGGTCTTTCATCTCTAATTAGATGAAACCCTAGATATTTTACTTTCTTGAAGCTATTGTGAATGGGATTATTTTAATTTTCTAGTTCATTATTAGCATATAGATAAGCTGTTATTTTTCCTAAAACTTTTTTTTTTTTTTTTTTTTTTGCGGAATTGGGGATTGAACTCAGGCCCTTATGCTTGCCAGGGAAGCGCTTATTCCACAGAGCCATCTCCCCTGCCCGATAAGCTATGAGTTTTTATGTTAACTTTATATTATACTAATTTGGTGAATTTGCTTATCAACTCTAAAAATTTTTTGGTGGAATTGTTAGGATCTTCTAAGTAGAGAAGATCAAGTCATCTGCAAACAAGGACAATTTGACTTCTTCCTTGTTTTTTGTATTTTAGAACAGGGTCCACAGGGTTGACAGGGTCTTACTGTGTAGATCATACTTGCAGTGATCTGACTGTTTACAGCCTCCCAGGTGCTGGGATTACAGGTGCAGGCCTCTACACCCAGTCTCCATTGAAGTCTCAGCATGCCCTGGGGTGGGGCTGGCATGGCAGGCCTAGGGACGGAACTTCCAGCCCCGGCAACTTCTTCCTTTCCTGTGTCCTTTTTATGGCTTTCTTTTGCCTAATTGCTCTAGATAAAATTTCAGGAATGATATTGAACAAGAGTGGTGATGGTGGAATTCTTGCCTTATCCCTGATTGCAAAGAAAATGTTTTCATTTTTCCCACTTAAAATGATATTGGCCAGGCTGGGGTTATGGCTCAGCAGCACAAGCACCTGTCTGGAAAGCTCAGGTTCCATAGTTTGATCCCCAGCACCCTCTCCAAAAAGTGATATTGACTGTAGGTTTATGAACTTTGCAATATTAACAAAAAATCTTTCAATGCCTAGTTATGTCAGGGCTTTTATCAAGAAGGGATGTCGAATATTGTTGAAGGCATTTTTTGTGTCAGTTGAGATGATCATGTGATTCTTATCCTTGATTCTATTTATGGCATATTATATTTATTAATTTGTACACATTGAGTCATCTTAGAATTCCTGCAGTGAACCAACTTGATCATGGTATGTGGAAAGTTTAATGTATTGTTGAATTTTATTTGAAGGCATTTTATTAAGGAATTTTACATCTACCTCATCAAGGATATTGGTATATGGTTGTCCTCTTTTGATGCATGTTTGTCCAGTTTTGGAATGAGGGTGACATTGGCCATATAGAATGATTTTGCAGCATTTCTTCTCTTTCTTTTTTATAGAATAGTTTGAGAAGTATTAGTGTTAATTTTTCTCTAAAGTTCTGGTAAAATTTAGCAGAGAACCCATCTAGTCTTGGGACTTTCTTTGTTGGAGATTTTTTTGTTTTTTTCTTTTTTTGGTGGAACTGGGGATTGAACTCAGGACTACTGAGCCATCTCTCTGGCCCCTGGAGATTTTTTATTACTGCTTCAATTTCATTGCTTGTTATTGGCCTGTTTAGGCTTTTATATCTTCTTGGTACAGTTTTGGCAGGTTGTATGTATCTAGAAATTTATCCATATCTTCTAGACTCCCCAGTTTATTAGAACATAGGTTTGCCAAGTAGCCCCAGTAATCTCTGGCTTTCAGTGGTATCTTTTGTAACATACTCCCCTCTTCAAAATCTCTAATTGTATTTATCTGGGTCTTTTCTCTCTTTTGTTTACTCTAAGGTTTATCAGCATCCTACTTACCTTTTTATTGACTGTCTTTTTTTTTTTTTATTGGTACTGGGGTTCGAACTCAGGACCTCACATAAGTGCTTGCCAGGCAAGCACTTATACTACCAACCCATCTCCCTGGCTCTAGTTACCTTTCCAAAGAACCAACTCATTGCATTATTGATCCTGTGTATTGTTCTTTTAGTCTCTACCTCATTAATTTCAGCTCTGATCTTTATTATTTCTTCTTTTGTCTTGCTTTTGTTTTTTTCTTGCTTAACTAGAACTTTGAGATGTATCATTATTTGTTATTTGAGAGCTCTCAGAGGTTTTTTTTTTTTTTTTTTTTTTTTTTTTTTTTTTTTTTTTTTTTTTTGACACAGGCACTCATTGCTATAAACCTCCCGCTTAAAAGTGAACAAGGCCTATTTCAAAGGAAAGGTCTTCCACACAATCATTGTTGAGTACAGCTGTGCACAGACTGCCACTTCAGGTCCTCAGCTCTACTTGGTTCTGCCTTGCTTTTCTCTTCAGTAGTAAACTGAACAGTGAAAACAAATCCCAGCACCAGCATTTATTAACCATGCGAGCTGGCAGAAGTAATAAAACTGACAATTACAGGGTGCTAATTGTGTTTTGAAGACTTCACTGAATGCGTTCTCTCCTCTGCTCAGAACCTCACCACACCCATCTGAACTAGGGAAGATCATTGTTCCCATCTTACAGACTAGGAATTTGCCTGTGGCTGTGCAGCCAGCCAGGGGTAGTGGCACATTCGCTGGCCAACAAGTGGCAAAGTCAAACTACCACACTGCATTCAATGACAGGCTCTGGACTTCAGTTCCTCATCTATAAAACTGGGTTAGCATTCTTGTCCTCAAGGAGCTGACAGCATGGTGCAATGAGAAAATGGAGGTCAGGTGGTTAGAACACAGTAGGGGTCTGGCAGAATTAGTTGTCTCAGGAAGTTGGTCACCGAGTGAGCTTTAAGTGGGGTAGAAGAAGCTCAGCAGAGAAGACAGGTGCTGAGCTGATCATTACATGTGACTGGGTGATTGCCCGGGTGCCTTGTGCTGGGAGGGAGAAGTATAGGGTCAGATAAGGACCAAAAGTAGTTAAGGAAGATGCTAGGGAGACACTGGGGTTGGATAGCTCTTGTTCCCTTGGCTCAGGAGTGAGATTCTGCCTAGGGCAATGGAGGCCTTCAGGGCTAGGTAGATAGGACACTTGGAGGGGTGATAGGAGTTTTTACTGTTTGCTCCATAGCTTCTAGGAACCCCCATCTGTGGACTGATTCCAGGGGTCTACCCAGGAACCTTTTGCCTGTGGTGTCTGTTATTCTTGATTCAGGTAAATATGTGATGTCCTAAAGTCTGTGCTTGCTTGGCAGGTGGGAAAACTCACGCTTGGGGTCTATGGAAGCCAAAACCATAGCCTAGTCTGTCTTCTATGGCCTGAATATGGAGTCAGCCCAGCTCTGCCAGTAGCTGAGCTGGTCACAGCGAGGACTGCCCATTCAAATCCATCTGGTGCATCTTCCTTAGAGGGACATTATCTCACAGAGCCTTAGTTTTTGTATTCTCTGAAATGAATGGGAATCTTAATGTCTACCTGATAGTTGTTTTGAGGATTTGATGGAAGAGTGAATGTAAAGCTAGAGTTAGTTATATAGGAGATCACATCCTTTTCTGGGCACAGTATCAACACTTGACATACAATGATTCATTTAATTTGTATCTCACATGCTTAAAGGAAGGGCCTGCATTATACCCCTGTTACAGGCAGGGGCACTAGGGCGCAGGGAAAGTTCTAGAATTTGGCTGAGATCATGCAGCTGGTGTTACAGTTTCCAAAGGGAGAATAAAACACACTAAGAAACTGCAAATGAATGAAAATCCAACTACAATTCATTGAGTACCTGTGGGATCCAGAACATTTGCATGTGAACCTTGCTCCATCTGCTTCAAAAGTGACTTTTACTTCGTTTTTAGGGCTTTTATAGGGGTGACAGTGGGCTCAAGGACCAGTTTCAGATGACCCTGGCTCTGCAGCCATGAAGGAATGTCTTTGCAGACTTTCAACAATCTTTTATGCACTGTTAGAAATGTCAGATCCAGCAAGTAAAGATATAGCACATCAGGTAAAATTTAATGTCAGATAAATATCAAATAAAATTTTAATATACACATGTCCAAATGTTGTATAGTATATAGTTATATGAAACACTGTTTACAGTTTATCTGAAATCAAAGCTGTATTTATCATCACTCTAGTTTTTATCTGAAAAGGAATTTAACTGGCTACAGTACATATGCCCCCAGAACTGCCTTATTAGAAATAAGGGAAGACAAACTTTCTTACACAGTACATCCTGCGAGCAAACCTCCCTGTCTGTAGTGGTCTGTGGCTTGATAATTTTAGAATATCCTGAGCTTGCCCTAGCAATGTCTTACCTTTTGTGGGGGGGGGGGGTTAAAGCTTTTCAGTGTGTCCAGTGCTAATATTTAAACAGCTTATAGTTTTCTAACTTTACTTTCACATCCGATTAACAAGCTATGGGCCTGGAAGCCAAATTCAGTCCAGAATAAAATATATATTATTGACAAAAAATAAAGTTGTAAGTGGGGCATGGTGGCAGTCTAGCATTCTGGGAGGTGGAAACAGGATTGCCAGTTTGAGCCCAGCCTTAGTAACTTCAACAGTAGTCATTTAGTCTCAAAAAATAAAAACATGAAAGAGGACTGAAGATGTAGCTCAGTACAGAAAGTCTGGAAGTACACACCCACACCCACACCCACACCCGAGTTGTTGGAGACAACCACACCCACTTAGATTACTGCTTTTGTGTTACAGTGTCAGAGCTGAGGTGTTGAGCCCTGAGCCCATATTGATTGGTCAGAGCTGGAATTTGTAATCAGTGGCCAGTATCAGGTGAGGTGCACGTATGTGGCAGTAGAGGAGGGGCTGGAACTGGGCTACAAGAGAAAGAGCTGCTCTTTCTCTTCATGAGGTCCCTGACAGCAGTAGTTTCTCAATGGGGTTAAACTTCTGGGTTTGATCCTCTTGGAAAGAGAGGGAGAGACCCAATCTCTCCAGCCCTCGTGTGGAAGTCTGCTCCATAAATTCACAGCAAGTTTTGAGCTCTCTGCTTTCCATTAATTTCGCCTGGCTAAAATTCATTACTTGCAAAATCCTTCAAGTGAAGCTTTCAGCCTTTCAGGAGGTCTATGCTCTGGCCCCGGAAAGTGTTCCATCTGTCTGCTGGATAGCCCCATCTGCCTGTTCTGTGGTGTGTAGAACTTGTGTGGTTCCCATTCCAGTGCTTGTGTTCAGCTGAGTTTAATCACAAGCCTCTTTGGAGAAGGTCACTGTGCAGACTGAGCAGTATCTGGGATTCACTCATCTTCTGCTGCCTTATGCCTGCCTCTATTCCCAACCTGGGGAGGCAGACAGGGGTCATCTCTACTCTCCAAGCATACTATGTAGGTCCTCCAAACTCAGAGACTTTTTCCTCAGGTCCTCCAGACTCAGAGACTTTTTCCTCAGAGAGCCTAAGACATATTCTTTCTTAATAACCAAGTAAATTTTTGGCAAGAGCTATTGTCAAGATTTTTGTTCTGCTTGTCAGCTAACAAGTTGACCTGCAATTTCCTGGATCCTGACAGAAGACACAAGGCTCCTGGGTCAGAGGCAATGGGACAATAGCACAGCAGATGGAATGACAGCCACCAGTCGGGTGACGTGCATGTGGTCACAGCTGCAGAACCCTCCTGAAGGGAACTGAATCTTGTACCATAGGCAGGAAATTGGGCCGAGTTCTGTCCTGGAGGAAGACGGCCTTGGCATGGTGCCCATTAGGCAGACCTGTCCTTGTCTGTCTTCTTGGGCTGTCCATGATGTGCAAGCATCCCTGTGAAGACAGTGCCTCTGTTCCCAAGATGTACAGAAAAACAAGAGCCCCATGGAGAACTGTCTCCCTACAACTGTCAGTTTATTTCCATTGATTAGCTATTTGAACTTTCTTAAAGACTGTTTTTGTATATAAAACGAACATGTTCATGATTGTCTCTAATTATTACAGGCATTTATGTTTGCAGTGATAACATTTTAACTGATTGATAAGGTGACTTCCAAAGGCAAATTCAATTCTACATATAATGATACATTTAGATCATTATATATGCCTAGAAGCAACTATTCATATACTAGAACAGTAAGGTTGAATTATATACCTTGTGTCTTAGTTTCTTATTACTTAGACAAACCACCTGACACCCACAGGGTAAAGGAGAAGAGGTTTATTTTAGCTTGAAGTTTGAAGCAGTTTCAGTTCCCAGTCGATTGGCACCAAAGCAGGGCAGGATGGCTGAGGGGCACGGCAGTGGAGCAACTGTCCATGGCATGGTAGGTGGGAAGTAGCAGCCTTCCTGCTTTCTTTCCCTTTCACCCCATCCAAGCCTATTAGATTTGTTGGTGTCTCTCCCATCCAGGGTAGGTCTTCTGTCTTCAGTGAACCATGCAAAACCAATCTGTGGAATAAACCAGTTATCACACCCTTAATCCAGTATAGCATACCCATGGTCCAGCCAGCTTCAAAGCCCCATAAGGCTTTGAGGGGCATCTAGATATAAGCCATAACACCTTCAGTATGTGTTACTGAAGTTGGACATGATTGGAAAATCAATGTGATCACATGACCAGACACCATGCATCATTTGGGGATTTCAGCGTTGATAGTACAATTGACATTTGGCCATTACTCACCAAAGCTCATGTGAGATATGAAGTTAGCTAGCAGATTTTGGTCAAATTTGGAAGCTGGAGTTTTCAATGTTTCACTTTATGTGTAAAGTTGACTGGGCTAAGGGATGCCCAGATAGCTGCCAAAACATTATTTCTGGGCATGTCTGTATGGGTATTCTGGGAGGTACTAGTATTTGAATCAGTCTAGTAAGTAAAGAAGGTGGCCCTGCCCCATGTGGGTGGGCATCACCCAATGTGTTGAAGGACTGAGTTGAACAAAATCATAGAGGGGACCAAAGTCCACTGTCTTTACTCCAGCTGGCATCTCCTGCTTCTCTTGCCTTTAGGTATCAGTGTACCTGGTTCTTGGGTATCTGATCTTGGGCTCCGCACCTATACCCCTAGCTTCCTTGTCTTTTGGACCACTAGACTTGGCTGACTTACACCTATCATTGGTTCACCTTAACCCCTTGGCATTTGACTGGAGATACATCACTGGCTTTCCTGGGTCTCCAGTTCCAAGTGGTAAATTGTCAGGGTTTTCTCCCTCCAGGAATCAATCCCTTATATTACATTCTTTTTTTTCTTTTTCTTTTTTTTTTTTTAAGTTTTAATAGTTTATAGAAGTCACCAAAAGAATTGGTTGTTTAAAAGTACTTTTTCTGTACCATACAGCAATTGCTTCTACAAATAAAAAAGTATGTTCAAGTTAGACATGGTGGCACCTACTTGTAATACCAACTTCTGGGGAAGCTGAGGCAGGAGGATCACAAGAGTTTGAGGGCAGCCTGGGAAACTTAGTGAGGCACTGCTGAGGGAAAGGGAAAGAGGGAGGGAAGGGGTGTGGGGGAGAAAGGTAGATTGGTAGGAAGAAACAAAGGGTAGGTTTGGGATGTGGCTCAGTGTTTGCCCAATATGCATGAGGCCGTGAACTCAATCCCCAACACAATACAGGAAAAAAACACACATGGGTATTTTCTAAGAATTAAAAAAGTTCTATGAAGGCAGAGGTTCAGTTATAATACTATACCTATAGTTCAGAGATACTGATGAGATACCATTTTTTAAAAAGTATTCAAAATAATATATTCTTTTCCCATTTTTTATTTATTACAACATACTGGTATTTCCATAAACTTGCAAGTGGAAGATCAGTTCTTCAATAAAAGCCTTTTCATATATATTTTTTTTTCAGAAATTATTTTAAAAGTCTGTTCACATAATGGATTTTTGGTACTAACAAAAATTGGTACAAATAATTGACTAGAAATGAAACCATCACTAAACCAAGATACACAGGACACTTCATTTCAAGGAAAAAATAATCCAAATAATCCTGTGTTACAAGAATAAAGGACATTTGTCATAAGATACATTATCATATATCCTTAAAGCAGGGACCATTAAAATATTTTAAATTAAAAAATGTTCAGGCTTAACTGTCTGTACATTCAGCAACAATCATATCACTGGTTACATACCATTCTCTCATCATGCAAAAAGTCCTTAACTGTTTTCTAAGGTCTAATGAAGTCAAATGAGCTAATAATAGCAATTTAATTATCAAAGTGTAAGCCAGAGAGGTGCAGAATTGAGCAGTTGAATTATAGATCCTGTTTATAGTACTGCTGCTACTCATCTACCTTCTTCACACGTAGAACTATTAGGCATTGATCACCGATAAGCAATGGGAATTTCACAATTGCAGCAAGTGAGAGAAAGGAGAGCTCCTAACATTGTGACCATCTTTGTGATCCTTTTATGTGTAGAAAGGAGGGGATGAGAGCTGTTATTTACTGAAGAAATTGATTTGAAGTCTATCCAATATACAACAAGTAGAGCAGACATTGGTGCAAATTTAATCCTTTCATTGTAAGCACAAAAAAACCCTCAACAGGTATATTGAAGGTAGTAACTAGAAAATTCAACAGTCACTCTTGCAATCCTTCTCAAACAGACAAAAAACATTGAAGACAATTGTGAAAAATTCCTTTCAGCCTGAGTATTTATTAACCTGCATGACCTGTTGTTCCAACTGGCTTTTGGTAAAAAAACAAAAAGCCCAACAAACTTTTTATAAGAGGTACTACATCTACACGTGATGAAAATAAATTAGTTTCCCTCCCCCTCAAAAGATGTTAACTTCTAATGCATAAAAAGCTATAGAATATCTTACAAAAATCAACCAGTGTTTTTACAAAAGTAAGGTAGTTTTGGACTGATGAGTTTATACTGTATTTGTGGTGAAGTATGAGGCACAAGAACATAGGCGTTCATCAGGCATTTTCAGTCTAATCGGTCTCTATGGTCATCATTTAATTCTTGGCAATACATAAACTGGTATGTATTTTGATACGTAAGTCATGAATTGTAGAGAACAAGAAGCAGTGTATTATAGAACAGGACTTATGTTTGACAACTGTAGTGCTGAGCAAAGCTCTTCTATGAACTTTGCGATTTGTTTTGCCGTTGTTCACCTGTAGCAGATCCTTGCTTTGATCCTTCAATACTCACGCTTGCCCCATCTGCCGTTGCTGGCATGTCTTCGTCTTCCTCATCTTCATGCAGGTCTTTTGAAATTAATTGTCTAGCTAACTTAATATTCAGTCCTTCACTGTAGTGAAGCTTCCTCTTCATTTCAAATTGTCGCTTTTTTTTTTTTTTTTTTTTTTTTTTTTTTTTTTTTTTGCTCTTCTGGTGAGAGATCATTATCCTCTTCTCCACTGCTTTCTTGCTCTGGAATCCGATACTTTGACTCTGAACCTTCAGCAGCAGCTAATTTCTTAGCTAAGACATCTGGGGTTAGGGCTTCGGCAGGTTCCGCATCGCTGCCTGCCTCCTCCTCCTCACCTATCATACTATGGTAAGGAGTGCTTGGTTCATCTATTTTCATCAAACCATAGTCTTTGTCAGCTGGATGATAGGTTACCAGGATGTTCATTTAATCCCACTTCTGGGATTTTTTTTTTTTTTTATTTTTTTGTCTTTTTGAGACAGGGTCTCACTATGCAGTTCAGGCTGGCCTTAAGCTCACTTTGTAGCTCAGGCTGGTCTTGAACTCATAACAATCCTCCTGCCTCAGCCTCCCGAGTGCCAGGATTACAGGCATGCGCCACCTCCTTGTTGACGCTCCAGCGGGGCTCTTCGGCTGAGGCCACCTCTGAGGTGGTCGCAGCGGTCTTGCTCTTCAGGATCCCCTTGATGGGCCAGGGCGACACCGGCGAGACAGCTATTGCCGAGGGTTTCAGCTGTTGGCTCAGGGTCGCTGCTGGCGAAAAAGGGTCCAGGAAGAGAAATGTCTGGCGCTCGCAGCGACCTGACAGTTCAGCCGCAGAGCCAGCTCCAGGCTACAGTAGCAGAACTAGCTGTAGTGGGAACAACTCCGGGCGTCACTGTCACGACACAATGGCTGTGACGCCACAGTGGACGCCGCCGGCAGCCGACTTTATATTACATTCTACTGTCTGTCTGTCTGTCTGTCTGTCTGTCTGTCTGTCTGTCTGTCTGTCTGCCTGCCTGCCTGCCTGCCTGCCTGCCTGCCTGCCTGCCTATCTCTATCTATCTATCTATCTATCTATCTATCTATCTATCTATCTATCTATCTATCTATCTATCATCACCTTGGTCACAATGCTCCTCCACTCATTTCAAATGAAAAAGTATGGGCAATTGGAGTGGGAGCAAAAAGGCTGCAGGAGTGGATGAATGGGGTCACTTAATCCAATCCTTGGTGACCATGGGTAAGTTCCCTGGAGGGAGAAATCTATGACTGGACCCTGAAGACTAAATAGTGCTTAGTTCATGTTAACTCCTAGTTAGAGGAGATTTCAGACATGAAAAACCATCATGGATGAAGGCTCACAGGAGAAACTTATGGTACATTTCTTTTTATTTTATTTTATTTTATTTTATTTTATTTTATTTTATTTTATTTTATTTTATTTTATTTTATTTTGTGGTACCAGGGATTGAACTCAGGAGCCTGCACTTGCCAGGCAAGGGCTTATTCTACTGAGCTATTTCCCCAGGCCCTATACGGTACATTTTAGGAACTAAAAGTTCAGAGTAGCTAAGGCATAGAAAACATGCGCATGTGTGCATGTGCATGTGCGTGTGCGTGTGTGTGTGTGTGCATGCATGTGCGTATGTGTGTACATGTACGTGTGTGTGTGTGTGTCTGTGTCTCTGTGTGTGTGTGTCTGTGTGTTGGGAGTGAAATGATTGGAGTGGTAGAAAACAGGATTAAAAGACAGATGGGTCAGGTCAAGCCAGGATCAATTATTCCATCTCACAAAAGGTTTGGGACTCAATGCTATACACGGTGAGGGCCGTGGTGGCCAGTGGGCAGGGCTCCTTGGACAGGCAGTACAAGGATGGAGTGAGCGGAGTGTACAAGCTGAGGCAGAGCAGCCAGTGCATGGGGCTGCAGTCACATGGCGGAGGGAGCATTGAGAGGCCCCTGGGCCCTGGGGCTGCAAGGAGCTGGAGTAGTGGTCAGAGGGCTTTCTCTGGAGCCCTCAGGCACCTTGCTCTTTCGCTAGGGCTGAGAAACACAAGCCTTTTTCCACCTTCACTTCCTCTGACAGTAAAAACCCCCTTTTGTGCCTGTCCATCATCCCTGCCTGAACCAATTACTGGTATCTCCAGGCTGGGCTGGCTGACCTGGGCAGCAGCAGACTGTTCGCACCTGAAGCTCAGCAGTGGTGAGTTGTGTGGGTTGGGTCCACTTGCCTGTGCAGCCTGTTTCTGCCTAAGCTGGAGGCTGTTGTTTCCTGCTGGAGTCTCCTGACTGTACGACTTGGATACCCAAAATCTCTTGATGTCCTCTGTCAGGTGCCCATCTCTGCCAGCATATCAGCAGCTATTTTTAAGGTAAATGTCATTCTTTGCTCAAGGTGGCATGCTCTTGCCCTGGACCCCTAGAGCTCTCCACTCAGACTATCTCCTGGGGGCTTGCCCCAAATATGCTGCATAGCATCTTTCTGCAAGCACTGATCCCTCTGATAGTGTAGCACACACTGGCTTCTATGGCCTAAGGTGCGAAGCGTCTCACACTGCATCCTGGGCTCTTGCAGAGACCTTTGCTGCTTTGGGCCAGGAATGACTGTTCATTCCTGAAGCTCAGCAGAGGTGAGTGGCGTGGGTTGGGGTCCATTTGCCTGTGCAGCACCCCTTTTTTCTCTCTGCTTTTTTCTAAGTGGATAAAACAATATTTCTAAGTGTGACAATATGCTACCTCTAGGACCCACAGAACCGTGCCAGGCATTATACTTTCTTCTTCAAAGTAGGAGTTGTGAGATGTAAAAAGTTGCTCTTTATTGTAGAGGGAGTTGATGCAGCATGCCCCAGATTATGGGCTGATAAAATCATCACTGGTTCAACAGTCCTTAAGCCTCGAGCTTTATCCTGCTTTCTGAAAGGAAGCTGTCTTTCTAGAGTCTCCAAAATACTTCCCATTTCTTGTTTATCTGGTCTAATTAGCATGCTGCATCTTTCCAATATAATGGACTGCTATGATAGGCTGTACGATGCCCAGGTTGTCCCACATCTCTTTGGAATATATTATGACAGAGGTCAGAATTAACGCATGCCTCGGGGGAAAAAGAGTGTTATTCATGCAGTGTGAATGCAAATTCTTCCTGGTCCTCCTTCCTAACAGGTATAGCCAGCAAATCATTTGCCAACTCATATGGCCACACACCATGCATTTGACTCCATGTTACTCTTTGCTAGTCTGAGACCACATCCCATGCAGCAGCAGCAATTAGAGGGCCTTGCTTTGTTTGTTCTCTTTGACATTTTGTACAGCACTGTCCTCTGACCTTTGGTGTAGAGCTTTAGTGCAGTTATAACCTTAGCACCTACCGAAATTCTTACCTAAGAGAGATTACATGGTTAAGGCAGTTATGGTTTTGTATTTACAGGACTACAATTAGGAACACTAATAATGGGTAGTGATATTTAGCTGTTGACAAACTTTTGTAACTAATGGGTTTGCATTTTAGACAGTAAGAGAAAGCATTATGTCTGTATAGCTAAGCAGATATTAAACTGGGAATTTGTATTTAAGTTAGTTCCCCTAAATTCTGTCTGATCACCTCCCCTTGATATAGCTGGGGTCTTCCAGGCAGACTAGTTCACCTGGTTACCTTTTGCCCCCTCTCTCGTTCAAGAGAGAAAGAGGGAGGATCCTCTCATAGATCTGGGTCTAGCAAAGTGTCTCAGTTTGCTGGGTCTGAATCTATGAAGTTTGAACTCATCGCAATGTGCCTGCCTTGTGTCTGGCTGCTGTGCTCCCATGGAAGTGAATGTGCTGTGCCCCTCTGGCAAGATGTTCTGCTCCTAGATTAGCTGGATGGTTTTGGCCCCTAGCCTTTCTGCAGGAACTTCAGCTGGAGAGTTTCACACCAGGCCTGTGTGCCGGGCCTAGGCTGGGTCTGGAGAGGTCCCGAGAGCATGGAGGGAGGTCTCACTCACACACTGGGCCTGGGATGGGTTTGTAGGGGTCCAGCAGGCACAGCAGAGCTGAAGTTCTCCCACACACAAGCTGAGCCTGTGCCAGGTCTCGCCTTACTTGGTTTGTGATAGCCACCTAACATCTTTTTTAATATTCTTGACACTTCTCAGTTAGGTCATGTTGAGATTAACCATAGTTCTTTGACTGGAAGCCAGGAGGGAGGTGTGAGCAGAACTCGAGACAGGTAGATCCTGTCTTTCAAAGCAGAGGCTTCTGTGTCATCTTCCAAGGGAAATTCTAGCCATTAGCAAAGAGTGCTGGGCCACATCTGTGCATGCAGGGCTCCTAGAAACTCAAGGGTTGCAGAACATTAAGTACACTGACCCTGATGTCTCCAAATCTGTCTCCAGGAGTCCACTCCTTCTATTGTGACTCTGCAGAGGATTGTGAATCTGGTGGAGCTGACTTGTTGGGGCTGAGAATTCAGCCCTCCCCAAAGCTCACTTTTAGTGTGCTCTGTGCTGTGTTCCTTGGAGAAGGGACTTGCTTTGTATGTTGCTAAGCAGAGGTATGATGTGTACACTTTCCCTTTGATTGATAATTCATCATTTTCAGCTTTTGCTTATCTTTTTTCAATATACCATGATGATATTTGTCAAGCAGTCATTTGATTCCATTATCAGCACAAATATTTTCCTCAATTGCTCACATACTGTGACTATTGCACCTGAATTATAGTCCTGACTACCTACAATGTGTCATATTTTACTACTGGTGAAGGTTTTAAGAATGTAGCTCAGTGCCTGGGCAGGAGAGTCCCCTAAGATTGTGGAAAGTGGGCCAGGCAGAGGGAGAATATGAACTGTCATGCAGTGGAGACGAGGGTCCAATCCCATGGGAACACAGGTTCAAACCCCATACAGACCTCTGGAGCAGGGAAGATACATCCAGGTTGTTTGGACTGAAGCAAGGAATGCCGTCATTAGGTGCAAGATGTCCCAGGAAGGAGTGTAGCCAGGAGAGCAGCAGGCCACTTCAGCTGAGGGTGATTTCTGGAGAGGGACTCAGCTGTGTGCCATCAGATGAAAGTCAGGCAGCTGCAGACAGAGAGCTTCTGTCCAGAAGGAGATTATCAGCGTGGCACGCCAAGGCACCAACCAGCATGCGCTCCTTGCTGCCTGTGCTTCTCAGTGGCCCTTGTGGAGGCGGTCCCTGAGGTCCACATTGGTGAGTTCCACTGCACACCACCTTGTGGTCTCTGTCTGTCTGTCTCTGTCTCTCTGTTTCTGTCTCTCTCCCTGTCTCTGTTTCATATATGGTGTGTGTGTGTGTGTGTGTGTGTGTGTGTGTGTGTCTATAAAACTGTGTGCATAAAACTGTCTCTCAATACCCACTGGAGGTTGGTTCCACACACTGAACATTCCCCTAAACACTAAAATTTAAAAATTCTCATCCCTTATATGAAATAGTATAGTGTTTGCATATAACCTATGCATATCCTCCTGTATACTATAAATCATTTCTAGGTGACTTATAATATCTAATAAAGTTAAATTCTGTGCAAATAATTGTTATGCAATATTGTTTATGGAGTAATGATGAGAAAAAAGGGTGTGTTCAGTACAGGCATATTTTCCTCTGAGTATTCTTGATGTGTTGAATCCAGAGATTTCAGACCCACAATAAAAGGTTGACTACATATGAGTGTATGTATGTATGTGTGTACATGTGTGTATATATGTGTGCATTTTATTAGGTTTTCCACAAGAATACATAAAAAGCTATTAATTTAGAAACTAAGAAGCAGAAAATACTGGCACAAAGATAAATTCTCACATAAATATTTTTAGTTTGGTGCTTTGGACATTCATTTTAATAGAAACATGCAAAAAAAAAAAAAGAAAGAAACATACACATATGTAAAAGAAGTACAAATCTTAGAAAAATTAAATTCAATTGGAATATATCATGTTATTACCCAGACTTCATGAAATAATTCAGCCACCATAGTGTTTTCTCAGCGCCTTATTATCCTTCAAGCCTTTTACAAAAGGATAATAAGCCGTTCTTTCAAAAGCTTTCCTACCGAGCACACCACCCTCAGTCTGCAGTGCCTCATTAGGTATCTCAGTTTATTTGCACAGCCTCTGATGTTAAGTCTTAGGATGAACCCAGTTTTACAGGTGAGTAAACTGAGGCTTGGAGAGATTAGGTGATGGTGCGATATGTTCACATGGATTCTAAACTATTCCTTTCCTTTTACCCCTATTGTTCTCTCCAGAGGCAAGGCAAGATTTTTTTTTTTTTTTTTTTTTTTTTTTTGTACATGAAGGCAGGCATTCTTAAAGACAATGTGCTCATGAAGAAACAGATCAAGATGCGAGTGTGGGGGTCGGTATGAAAGGGGGAAACTGGGTATTGTTGGGCTTGAACCAGGCTCTGACTCCCAGGCCACAGTAATATCTCTTAGAGTTGGGGCCCTGCGTGGGCTCATGAATCCCTGAAAGGAATGGTATGGTGGCCTGGGTGGCCAGTGGTCCAGGAGTCAGGAGGTCATCACCTTGCCCTGCCCTGCCCTCAGTTTCTCACACCAGCCAAGGGGTCAGGGGGGAGGGGACTTTATGGCCAAGGGGATTTATGGCAGAGACAACAGTTTGTGCTGCCCAGCACAAGCCACCCAGGGAGCAGTTTAACACACACCCCACAGCCCCCAAATGGGGTTTCCAGCTGGAGCTCTGGGGCCCATCCCTTGGCTGGAGCCTGAAATGGCCCTACTGCCCATCTGTGCAGGAGTCCTAGGGGGCTAGTCTGCTCCTGGGACCCTCCATGAGGCCCAGTAAAAGAGGGAGTGGCTTGGAGGGACCCTCAGTAGGGAACCAACTCCTCTCAAGAGCTCAGAGTAGGGGGAGGCCAGGATCCCATACAGAGGAGCAAGAGGTGGGATCCCTGTGCTTCCCCTATGGGAATGTCTGTGGTACCAAGGCCCTGCAGCTCAAGGAACATTGTCACATCCTCATTACTATGTCACGGTGTCTACTCTTAGCCTTCTGTGACTTAAATGCCAACTACGCAGGTCTTCTCCTTTGCTCCATCTCCTCAAAGTTTCTGCAAGACCCGCCAACCCTGCATGCCCACACTGGAACTGTGCACAGCTTCCCTCGACCCAGCTCCCTGCATTTAGGAGGTGGGCCTTCCACAGAGCCCATGTCTTAAGCCTGAAACCCAAGCTGACTTTGTCATCTTCTTCCAATGACTCAGTCCTGTCAAATCTAAAGTCCTCTATCCATTCCCATTGCTCACACCTGGTTCCAAGCGGCCTTCATTCTCATAGAAACACAAATTGGACCACATGATTCCCAGTCTCACCCCTGTTCAGTTTGTCTGTATGACCCAGCGTTGTACTTCTTGAACTGTGTGCCTGTACAGGTGCAAAGTATCATACAAAATCACTGGCAAAGTTGGTGCATGTTCCTCAATAACCAATATGACTCAAGAATGTTGGAGGGGAAAATCTCAGTATTTTTATATTTAAATAAATATGATTTTCAGTAGAGTCAAATAAAATCTCCCAGAAAGTTGTTTAAAGATTAAGTGAATGGGGTGGATGCTTTTGATAGATGGATGGTTTGGGATATTGTACACCTATTCAAGGTTCACCTCAAAAATAGAAGAGTAAAATGTGGAGATAGAAATAGATACATACATAGGGGCAGATGTATAGAGCTGTCTTTAAGAATGGGCTCATATGGTTGGGGAGGCTGACAGGTCCAAAGCTTGCAGGCTAGCCTGGAAGGCTGGAGATCCAGGTAAAGACTGACACTACAGAAGGACCCTACAGGGTCCTGGAGAATTCCTGCTTCCACAGGAGACCTCAGTTTACTTTTCCTTAAGCACTAAATTGGTTGGAGTCTACTGATCCACTCACATGACAGAGGTTAATCAGTTTGACTCTTGAGTCTCCTGTCCCAAATGTTAATCATTTCTGAAACAAAAACTTTCACAGCAACATCTGGACTAGGGTTGGACCAAATATCTGGGTACCGTGGCCTAGCCAAATTGACACATGTCATGGGCTGGCAAGATAGCTCAGCAGTCTAAAGCACCTCTCAGGGACCGCAGTTCGAGCCCCAGCACCACATGCCATGCCAGCCCCTCGCCCCAGGGTGGGCTGAGCTTACCCTCCATCCCCGCAAAAAATGAATCCGTGATGTGTAGTGAGACACTGTAATAAATAAATCAATTTAAAAAAAAAAGAAAAGAAAATAGTCATCACAGCATATATATGGCTTGTTTTCAGTGCTGATGATTGAATGCAGGGTTTTGACCATGCTAGGCCAGGACTCTACCTCTGAGCTATACTACCAGGCCTGTGTGTGTTTTTGTATGAATGGAATGTGATCACTGGGTGGCTGAATGGGAAGTGGGTAACTGGCTGGGTGGCTGGGATGATGGAGAGTATGTGGGTGCTTATGTGTCTGGGTGGAAGGATGAATAGCTGGCTTTCTGACTAGCTGGCTGAGTGGTTGGGTGGATGGATGGATGGATAAACCCTGGAACAACAGGTAGAGTGGCTCACTGGGTGATCAAGTGACTGGTTACATAAGATGTACACATGAATAGATGAAGGTGAGTGAGCAAGTGGATTGGGAAGGACATTTTGGGTGTCTACAGATGCAGGAGGAGCTGCTGAAGTTGGCGAAGTTCCTTTTATGGGAGACAGAGTTGTTAGAAGAGAAGGAACATAGCATGTATGGCTTATGTGATTTACACAATTTCCTTAATTTCTCTGAGCTTCCATTTCTTCACTCAAAAGAGGAAAAATAAAGTGGCACCTATGTGGCAGGGTGCTGTATACATGGTACCCAGAGAAGTAAGTTTTCTTAAAATGGCAAATCTCTGCATCACTCTGCCTTCTGGTTCCTTCCTCTGTACATTTGGTTGGCATGGTTTTCAGGCAAAAGTTATACCTCTGTCTCCTCTGTATTTACCCATGCTAGCTTTAGTAAAAACACCTCTGACATTGGGCGTATGAGCCCCTGACCCCTTCCTTGGGAATAGGCTAGCTCTCCTCAATTTCTCTCACCCCAAAAGGACCACTGGCTGAACTTCTCACTGCAGATGGGATGATTTCTTGGTCCTCAAGGGACCAGAGACAACATCTGTCCTGGCTACTGCTTCTCCTTGAATCTTCTCATGACATTCGAACTTGATGAAAAACACATTTGGTCTTCTTGGCGGTGGCAGCACTTTCCCCTTCAGTCAGGAAGATGGGAGACATAGAAGGCCACACACACACACTCACACACACTCACACACACACACACACACACACACCACATATGTATATGTGCACAGAGTCTCTGCTGAGATCTTTGGTGGGAGGCAAGTTTGTGATATAGCTTACAGATTTGATTAACCTAGGTTCAAATCCTGAATTTGCCATCTTCGGACTATATTAATTTGGTGACATCTCTTTGCTTTCCTGACTCAGGGTCCTAACCTGTGACTGGGGAATAATATTTCCTACCTCACAAGGTCATTGTGAGAAAAAACAGAAGTAATTTGGACAGAAGGTCTGATGCAGTGGGGGCACCAAATACCAATTCTAATCCTTCCTGGAAAAAAATCCTGGAAAAGAAAGGAATTATATCAGTTAGTGTTTCACCTATGAATCTGGAGGCTGGGGGTGGGGAAAGTTGTTAGGAAAGAGATGGTGAGTGAGTGAATTGATCTGCTCACCCATTCACTAAATTGTTTCTTTTTAAAATCATCTAAGACATGACTCATATACCACGAGCTGTGTGTACTTAACATGAACAAGTTGATGAGTTCTGACAGCTGTATGTGGCCATGCAACCATGCCATGAGTGGGACACAGAACATTTCCATCACCCCAAAGACTCTCTGGGGCCTTGTGAAGTCCATCCCTCCCTTCAACCTCATCCCCAGGCAAGCCCTGATCTGCTTTCTGTCACTGAAAGTCAGCTTGTGTATTCTGGAATTCTGTATAAATTGCATCACATAAGTACCACGTGCTAACCTTCTCTTCTGGAGGGTCAAAAACCTACGTTTTCAGACCAAAAATTAGAGAAAAAGAAGGGCTGCAAGGACAGTCAACATTTTGGCCCTAGCCTTTCAAGGTCAGTGAGGATTCAGGACTTGGGAGAACCTATACTGTAACATCATGTAACTCAGTTGTGTCCCAAATTTTCTGATCAAGGAGATTATGGAGCCACAGAGGTATGTGATCAATGATGTATAGTGTGCCTAAGGAGAGTCATATGGAGAGAAAATATTCTCTCAGGCTTTCACAGAGAGCAAAGTGGTTAAGCATTGGCCGTGACTCATCCACATGACTGACACTGACAAAGGATCTACAAATTGTGGTACAGGGTTTCAGGATAACTCCAGTGGGGACTTGACTGACCTTGTCAGGACATGTATGATGCTATTTATTTATTTATTTTTAACAATATGCAAAAGTTACATTTCTTGTTATATAGATCTTGCTTTATCTTGGTCTTAACCATCCAGCAGAAAAGTATAAAAACAAGGTATGAAAAGTAAAGCCATATTAATATACTGAGCTATAAAAGGCTCAAGTCAACAACTTCTGACATTGCCAGTCCTATGGACAACCCACTACTACTATGGACTACTGGACTATATTGGAATATTTTGCTGAATTCATGCACCTACAATATTTAAATGACAATGAAATACCCTTCTTTGACAAAACTGAACAAAATAGGGAATACAAATGAATGGCCATTTTGTATCTGTATATTCCAATTAGGATAGATATACAGCTACATTCTCTTAATTCAATGAATAAAAAGATTTGTTCTAATAGTTTTTATGGACAGGATTCATGTCTGCATCTTGTACAATGAATAACCACTAAGACAACAATATGCAATATATTTATTATTGAAACTGTCCTACTAATTGGTTTTGAAACTGTCTCATTACTATTTGCTTCTCAAGAAAATTATTAAAAATAAATAAATAAATATAATCATATATGTTCTTTATGTCTGGCCCTTTTCACCCAGCTCATTTGGAGCTATATCTATGTTGCTAAATGTATCAGTGATTTATTTGTATTACCTCTTTCTACTTTTTATTTATCACTAATATCTTACTAGTTTATTCATGCCTCATTCAAATGCCTACTTGCTGTCTACAGATTTGTCCATTCATGTATTCATCCATTTCAGACATATATTAGTTTCCTTTTATGTCTGGAAGTTCATTTCAAGACCCACAGTACGTGTCTAAATCAATGTCTCATACAAAACCCTATATATACTATGTTTTTTTCTATGCATACCTACCTATGATAATTTAATTTATAAATTTGTAACTAAGAGATGATCAATACTAATAATAAATTATAAAAATTATAATTTACTACAATAGAATTGTCAGCACTACTACTCTTGTGCTTTGGAGTCATTATTAAGTAAAATAAGGGCCTCCTGAGCCCCAGTCCTGTGATGCTGTGTGATAGTCAGTCTGATACCTGAGGCAGCCCCTAGATGGCTAGTGAGTGGGTAGCACATACAGCACGTATACACCAGACAAAGGAATGATGGATGTCCCACCCAGGACAGAGGGGGAGGCATATGACTGCATTATACTACTCAGAACAGTGGATAGTGTGAAACTTAATTATTTTTATAATTTTTCATTTAATATTTTTGCACTATGGTAGATGTAACTGAAACCATAAAAAGCTAAACCATGGATAAAGGAGGGACTATTATATTTATTGTTACTATTCTATTCCAGGTATAGTTTTGATATAGTATTAGATCATATATTGTATGTATGTACACATATCAAATCTACTGGGGATAAAGCAGTAAACAATGTGAAAAAGTATTGGAACTAAAGGATATTACCCTTATATCTACTAGATATAAACCAATAAGTATGTGAATGACATGAAGAGAGACAAGTTTGGAGGACAAATGTCTTTGGAGGTAGGTGATATCTTATATAAAGTATCACCTATATTACATAAGGCTAGAAAAGATGCATTGGAGTCAGCACTGCAGAGATCCAGGAAAAGCATACAGAAAAAGAAAGTTCAAAGATCTTAATGCAGGTGTGTATTGAGGGTCTAGATGTAGGTTGTGTTAAAGAGCTTGCAGTTACATATTGAGAAATCTTGATCACAGGCATGTGTCGAGATGGCATATCTGGAAGAGGTCTGGACTGAAGATACACGTCTGGGAATCCTCAGCATTCAGAGAGTACATACATATAGGAAGCAAGACTGATGAATTCCATCCCTAAGGTTTTAGTGTAGAAGAGGGAGTTCATGTCTAGGGACTGATCCTTGAGTCTCTCCAATATTTGGGGGTAAAAGGATGGAGAGGAATTAGTCAGTAATGCTCAGAAAGATTGCCTAGAGGTAGGGGAGAGTCAGGAGAGGATGAGGTCTGAATTATAAAGTGGATTTTGGTAGACAGAAGGTGCCCCTTTGTCACATAGCTGATACTGATGGATGGAGTGGAAGAGAGGATGCAAACAGGCTAGTGGGTCTGGCTGGCAGTGGGGGTCTTTAGGATTTTAGGATTACAGAAATGCAGTAGTAATAGAAGAGTGACAATGGAGAGGAAGACAAGTGGAGAGGTGACCACAGAGTTTTGAAGCATTCAACTATAGAGGAGAAAGTAGGGTGACTGCTGATGGAGACATGGAGGGACATTTGCAGCTTGATATTTTTAAGATGAATAGAGTGCATAGCTCTGCACTAATAGGATTCACCTAGCATTTACTAAAGGCTTTTTCTTTTCATGCATTGAGCCACCTACCCCATTCTCCTTTTTCATAAACTTCGTGGATTTTGTTTTTCCCTTTTCTTCAAAGTACTTGTTTTCTACAGAGGGAGGAGGATGTCTGAGTGATCTGGAGAACCAGAGAGGAGGCTGGGAGAAGGAGACAGGCAGAGGAGTAATATTTTTACTAGTTGGAATGGCTTTCTCCTCCTTTGTCCCAGAAAAGGCCAGCCAACACAGGGAACAGAGCAGA
Organism: Ctenomys sociabilis; assembly: GCA_004027165.1. NCBI lineage: Eukaryota > Metazoa > Chordata > Mammalia > Rodentia > Ctenomyidae > Ctenomys > Ctenomys sociabilis. Next base: position 61,981 of record PVKA01008663.1, read on the forward strand.
TTTGAGGCCTTCTGGGCCTCAGGTTGGACTGGGCCAGAATCTGCTGAGAGGGAGAGAGGGCTGGAGGAAAGAGATAATTGGGCTGGCTCTGGGAATGGAGTGAACATAGCACCTCTTCTGAGGTCACTTTCCTGGCCTGTGGAGCTCTGGCAAGCCCCTCCTCTGCCTGGTGTCTGCCAGCCTCACAGGCCTTAGGGATTGGGAAGGCTTAGGGCCAATAGCCAGGAGGGGCTTCCCTGCCTTATGACGGGATTCCACTCAGACCCCGCTGCTTCTTTTGCCTTTGGGACTTGCTTGGGAGGGTGGGTGTAGAGTTTGAGAGATAGAGGCATAATGGGGTGGGGTGTTGGCCCTGCTTTGCTTGGGAATTTCCTGGGTTTAGCCTTGGGCGTCACATGTCCTGGGAAACTCCCCAGCGCCAGACACACCAGGTTGGTGGGTTGCCCTAGCAGTCAGCAGTGGTTGTGCCTGAGAGAAACTCCAGGACTGTGACTCGTGTAGCCCTAGAAGAGGCAGTATAGCTGAATGGGTAAGAGCATGGATGGCCATCCTGCTTCCCCACAAGCCAAAAGCCATGAGCACATAATTTTACAGGACTCTATACTTGGTACACTCCCTAAGATGACTCCTATCTCACCTAGTTTTTGCGAATATTATACACGAAGCATGTGAAACTGCCTGACTGATGTTAAGTACTCAGTAGAACAGTGTTCATCTCAGTGCCCATAATAGGGACCTGAGGACACAGCAGATGTTTATTGACTGACTGAATCTTTTGAAAGAACGAATGATTCTAATAAGAATATATATACAATGCTAATGTTATCCTGGGGGTGGAGTGGGGAAAAAAAGACCAATCCTTTTTAGTGGAAGTTAGAGGCAGCTTTACAGAGAAGGTAATGCTGGAGTTGCATGTTGCTGTCTGGATAGGAGTTTTACAGTTAGACAAGAGGGAGGGAGGGGTAGCCTTGGCAGAGGGAGTAGCCTGTACAGAAGCACAGAGACGTGAGAACTCAGGATTACACTGCTTCCCTTGCACCCCAAGCACAAGCTGGTTTTAGACACAGCTCAACATCTCGGTTAACAAAGAAGCCAGTCTCACAGGAATCCATCTTTCTCTGCCATGATTGCACATGTGCCTTGTCCCTTGCCCAGTTTATTTTTTAATTCTGTATCTCACGTCTGGCTCAGTCTCTAGCACACAGCGAATGCCCCACAAACATGTGCTCATCATCCGCTGTGTTGTGTGCCATCTCATTTACCTTCATTGTTGCGATCTCATTTTAGTGCTGAGAAAACTGAGGTGTGAAATCAATGAGCTGCTGGAATGCAGGCCAAGAGCTCAGCAGGGAAAGAGCTGGCATTCAAACCCAGGAGGGCTGCCTCCAGACTCAGCTCATAACCACGCCTTCGCTTATTCCCTTAGTTCTTGGCAAATGGTACTTCTGACTACAGTTTTAAGAGCAGGAAGACATTGCTTGAACTCTAGGATCTCTGTTTCTGCCCAGGTGGGGAGGTAACTCTGTCAGCTCAACTCAATCAAGAAGTTGGGATCTTGTTGCTACACGGGGGAAACCAATTGCCACAGAGGTTAGGCATGGAGCTGCAGTGTGATCCTGTCTTGTTTTCCCCTCTCGGGTACTATTGGGAGAATTCCATTAGTCAACTCAAATAAGGCACTTTTTTCTCAGAGCCCAGAGGACAGCAAGCACCAATTCATGCAGCTGCGGTTATGACTAACTTCACAGAACCTTGTGCGGCCATCAGCCAGTACAGAGCTGGCCTGGAGGGACACGTGACCCTTCCCTGGAGGACCTTGGAGACCAGTGGGAGAAGATAACCAAATGGCTGGGAAGAGCAGGCTGTGCTTGTTCCTGTCTTTGGGGGCCCCTGACATGTGGGTTTTCTATAGATCAGCAAGGAGTAGAGGCACATCTGGAGAGCGGAGAGACAAGTGCTTGGAGACCAAGTTCTGGAGCTCAGTATGGACAGAGAAGGTAGCTCCCTAAATGGGGCGAGTGGAGGTCTTGACTACCCTGCCCTGGGGGGATTAAGGGGGTAGGAAAGAACCCAGAGTGTGAGGAAAGGGTTTGAAGTGGAAGCCCCAGTGCTCTAGAAGGCCACGTTGTCAAGACTGACAAGTGGCCTTAGGATTTGGCAGTGTGGCTATCACTGGTGGACGAGCCTCTTCCAGGAATGTGGGGTTGCAGGTTTGAAGTTGGTTGAAGAACTGGAGGGAGGGTAGCAGGGAGAATGAAGACAATTCTGAGGAACTTAGCTGCAGCAGAATGAAGGCATTTTCTGTTTTGTTTTACCACAAAAGAGAACTGAATGCTAAAAATTACAATGGGAGAGACCCTGCACAGGAGAAATGGGGACTCAGCAGAGAGAGTTAATGGGACTATAATTGATGAGGAAAGTGCATAGGCTGGGGGTGGCCATGCACTGCAGCAGGGTGCATGGCCACCCCCAGCACAGCGGAGAACAGAAACATAGGGAGGGGTGGGTCAGACAGGATCTTCCATGGGTAGAAAAAGAAATCTCCATTTCTTTAAGAAGATCCACACAAAACCATATCAGGAGAAAAGGGAAGAAGTTTGGAAGGGCAGAGCAGAGATCAGAAAAGGAAAGAAAGAGACTGTGGAGAGAGGGAAAGAGATCTGGCTGGAGCTGAGGATGGAGACTGCCACCTAGGTGGCCCACAGACTTAGTAGCTAGTGGCCCACTGGGTGAAGTTGGCTGCTGGGGGCCAGAATAGAAACTGAGGCAGAGGTAAGGACTCCTGGAGTGTGGGTAAGCAAGGAGAAGGTGAGGGAGGCAGAGATAGCAGGAGGGGGAGAATAAGTAATGATGACAGTGGTGGCCATGGGATCTGAGCTTACAGAAGAGGAACTGAAATGAATGTACTGGAGAAAGATGTGGTTGAGAACTACTGGGGCGCAGCGTGGTGTGTGAACCTCAAAGGCGGGAGAAGCAGCGCTCTTGGTGATGGGAGGTAGTGCAGCTTCTGTGAGGACAAGCTGTGATGGTTGGTTTGGAGCAGAGCAGGGGCACTAGCTACGAGGACAGCCAGGGCAGAGGGGGCCAGGGTGTTGGTTGGGATGTCTGTGGGGTTGTGGAAATGGCCCAGAGCAATGGTGAGAGACAGGGTGAGGAGCTTGTCCTCAGAAGTGACCCAGACGCTGGGGGTTAGTAGTGTAGGGGCCTGAGAACAGCATAGGCCCCTAGGGAGCCTAATGACTTTGGAAGAGGATGGGGGAAGCATTGGACAGAAAGTGACCACGGGGAACAAGGGCTTAACACCTCTCCTTTCTTCCTTGTTGTATGCAGGCAAAGAGGGACCATGCTCTCTACAAGAGGCAGCTTCTGAGAAGCTAGATGAGTCTTTGGGCAGAGGGACTGTGCATGTGGGAGAGGGTGCTGCTGATGGAGCTGAGGCTTTGTAGGGGCCACAGGAGGCTTCTGGAGGAGAGGGGGAGCAGGGCAAGTGTGGGGATGGATTCTTTGCTGGGGCCCTGTCTATGTTCACATGGATCCAACATGAGTCAGGGGAGACCTGCAAATGGGATCCATGGTAGTGTGGTGGAGTTGGGGGCCTTTTGCCACCTCCTGGGAGGGAGCCTGACTTTTTGGAGCTGGACCCCCTAGGGCTGGTTCCAGCTGGCTCTGGGAGGGACTATCCTCTTCCCACCCCATGACCCCTAGGTCAGGGGCCTTCTCCTTGGGAGCTGAGAGTGTGTGGCTGGCCCAGTCTGCTGCTTGGGGGGAGGAGGCCCCTGCTTTGAGTGGCTCTTTCACACCCCAAGGAAAAACAAGTCCATCTGTACCATCCAAGAGGTGTGAGGTGGAGGTTTGGCAAAGGGGCTTTGGGGAGGAACCATGGCTTCCCACTGGGATGCAGTGGGAAGGCCCAGGCTGGCCTGGGATATTGTCCCCTCCCTGGGTGGGACCTGCTCACAGAGCAGTGCAGGCTGGGAATAGCTAGGAAGCACCTGGAGGAGCTGGAAGCCCCCATGACTCTTTTGCTGCTCCAGCCTGGTAGAGAATGAGCACTGTGTAGCCAGTCAGGTGACCTTGGTCAGGAGCCACTCTCCAGGACTGCTGTGTGCTGGCAGCTGTCACAGCTCCCCACTTTAGGCCTCAGTTTTCTGAACCTCAAAGCTGGCGTGGGTGGGCTAGGATGCTCTTTCGGCCGGCCAGGGTGGATAGGCCCTCCCAGTTCAGGCAGGCAGTCAGAGGAAGAGCCAGGCACAGGGCCTGCCTGAGCTTGGAGCTCTGGGCATGGAAGGCAGCTCAAGTTCCATTCCTGAATATCAATGAGCAGGCCTAGGAATGTCTGCCTCACAGCTGGCTGCGGGGTGGAAGGGAAAGGGAGGGCAGCAAGGAAATAGCCAGCAGGCCCTCCTGGACCCACTTGCAGGTGACTGTAGGCTGAGCTTGTCCACACAGACAGATGGACAGGATCAGAGCCCTCGGGGCTGGGGGTGGTAGAAGACCAAGACAAGGCAAACTTTCCTGAGGTCAGTCCTGCCCTGCTCCCTTCTGTGTCCCTTGTACTTTTATTTATTTTTTATTTTTATTTATTTATTATTTTTTTGTCTTTTTGAGACAGGGTCTCGCTATGTAGTTCATACCTTAAGCTCACTTTGTAGCTCAGGCTGGTCTCGAACTCACAACAATCCTCCTGCCTCAGCCTCCCGAGTGCTGGGATTACAGGCATGCGCCACCACGCCCGGCTCCCCTTGTACTTTTAGATCCAAACCAACTCCAACATTGTGCATCTGCTGTCGGGTGACTTACTCGCCTTGCACTCTGGGAGGAGGCAGAGCAGGATTCCCCACCCAGGGCCCTTGAACTGTAACCCTTGACCTGTGCACTGTGCCACCCTAGGGCTGGCAGACTACCTGTGGATGACTTGCAGGCTGTGGAGTTGACAGCCACTTTCATTCTGTAAGAGTTGAGGCCTATGGCCAGCTGGTGCTGGATGCTGGGGATACATCTGTGCAGGACAGGGAGGTTTCAGAAATCTGAGAGAAAAAAAAATATCAGCATGAACTCCTACTGCACACCTGAGAACTCAAGACTGATTCCCTGCATTCAGCAGAGTGAAAGTCTTCTGAGACACAGGAAGCAGGAACCTGCATGTGAGTGTACTGGATCCTGGGATAGAACAGGGAGAGGGAAGATGTGAAGACTATTTGGGAAGGTTTCTGAGGCCCTGGGCTTATAGACCGTTGTGGGAGATGGCACAGTACTGAGGTCATCAGGGCATCGAACACTGGGATAGAGATGGGAAAATCTATGGAGGAAGAAAGGCTCAGAGGTGGGCTTTGGAGAAGGAACAAGAACTCTACAAGGGAATAAAGTAGAGAAGGGCCTTCTGGGTAGAAGGGACATAGAACATTTGCAAAGACCTTGCAGTGTGCTATGGCACTGTGGGGGTGCCCACAGGTGCATGCGGCTGTGAGATGGGCCTCAGCCTAGGCAGGTATGCTCTACATGCCAAAAGAAGGAGTGGGCACTGAAGGGGACCTTTGCTTCACCCAGTGGGTGTTCCACTCTATTCCCTGGCTAGAAAACCCTTACAAATGTGTTTAACTGTATCTAGTGAGCTTATCAGGGCTGCCTCCAAGACAGGGACTGTTGGGGGCTGATTAACTTGCACTCCAAGGACACGAGGGCTTTCGGGCTACCATCTGCAGAGAATGAACTATAATGCTTCACTCAAGGCCAGGGATCCTAGGTAACTCGGGGCCAAATTTGCTTGGGCACAACACAGAGTAGGAAACCCTTCCTGCCTAGCAAGCTCGACTTCAGAGCCCAAAGCTGAGTGACTGTGACAAGCCCCTTCTTCCTGTGTCTCCACGTCTCTGTAGCATCAGGGATGCTCCCCAGCAGCTTCATGCTGATGTCTCTGCGTGGCTACAGAGAAGATAGCTGGAGAGATAGATTTAATTAGCAGTAGCTGTCGATTCTGATCTCCATGGGTGGTTGAGATGGGGAGGCTGAGACCTGTGTGAGCTGGTTGTCGTGGTTCCGCTATTAAGCCCATTTCTGGGGAAGGCTGCGTGCCATGAAACTGGCCTGTGGAGAGGGATGGAATTCAGGCCTGGGGTGGGGTGATGAGGAAGATTGGGCCCTTCATCCTTGCTATACAGGGAGATTAGATTTATATTTTAGTTATGGATCCATACATTCATTCATCCCTTTATCTACCCATTCACCTTCTGACTAATTGTTGAATACAGACAGTCTAGCTGTGTAATTAATAGTGGGCTAGAATGCTAGGCACAGATGTTAGAATGGTTTGAATGAGTACCTCAAATTTCATGTGTTGGAAACTTAATCCCCAGATCCATATGTTAATGGTGTTTGGAGGTGCGGCAATCCATTAACATGTGATTAATCCATTCATAGATTAATGGATTAACAGGTTATTGAGTGACTGGCTTTGTTATCAAGCAAGTTTTCTCTGGCATGCTTGCTCTAGCTGCTGTGTCATGCCCCGTGCCTGTGGCCATGGTGTAGTGTAGTAAAAAGTTGCTAGTCTGAGCAGATCCTAGTGCTGTGTTTTTGGATGACCCAGCCTCCAGAATGCAACCAAATACCCTATGTTTTGTAAACCTCTATCCTTTAAGAATTATCCATTCTGGGGTTTTCAGTTACAGCAAAAGAAAACAAACTGTCAATCCATTATCACCTGGGGAACTCCCCTGTTTTTGGTGTGCCCAGGAAGCTACCTTATCTTTGGGAGTCTCATGTTCTAATGATCAGCATTTACAGTGCTGTTTTGAGTTGCATGAGAAGAAGATGGAGGGAGGACACCCACCGTGCCCCCGGAGATGGGCATTGGTATGGTTGATCACAGCATCATGCCTCAGCCCCCAGAGCATGGCATAGGGACAGGGCCTGTCATGGGAGTAGAAGAAACAGAGCAATGGTGGCCAGATTCCTACCACGTGACAGCTCCGCATTATCTTAGCATCCCTCATTTGTAGATCAGCAGTAATAATTCCTTCCTTAACAAAGGCCTGGGTAAGGAACATGAAAGAAATAAGTAGTCTAGGGTTGATGTGCTGGACTGACATGATGAGCCTTTGTCCCCTGTCTTCTTTGCTCTGGGTGGGTGCTGAGTGCATCCAGACTGCCCAGGGCTGGCGAACAGGGAACAGAGAGGCATCTGCAGCAGACAAGGAGACTCTCCCTTCATCACTGAATCATCTGGAAGGTCCTCTGCAGGGTGCTTGCGATTGACGATGGACAAGACAGGTGAAATCTTGGCTCTCCCGGAGCCCCTAAATGGGCACAGTGGAGGAGTGCACAATACTGGGTATATGGACTAGTTTTTTTTAGGTGCTGTGCAGCTACAGAAACTGTGGCAGAGGTCAGAGGGTACTGCTTGGGATGCGGGAGCCAAGAAGCCTCTTGAAGGAGGTGTGGCCTGTGATGATGGGCTGAAGAAGGAAAAGGAGTCAATTGCTTGAAAGTTGGGCAAAGAGGCACCTCCAGCAAATGCAAAGAACCTTTGGGCTGCAGATCTTGGAGGCTTGAGAAAGCAAAAGAAGCTCTGTTCTCAGAGGCTGTCGTGTGTCGTCGGAAGAGGAAACACTCACTGGAAAGTCAGGCGGAGGTCAGATCAGACAGAGCTTGGTTTAAGTGGATGACAATGACTCCTATTTCCCACTGGGGAGACGGAGGTCTCAGAGAGGGTAAATCACCTGCCAGGGGTGGAGCCCAGGTGGGTCTCTGAGTCAGACTCCAAGAGGAGGCAAGGGGCAAATCCCTTGTGAGGGGAGAGCAGGATGGCCAGCCTAGCAGGGAGAACATCGTGTCTGTGGGTGAGAGTCAGAGGAGGCAGCAGCCTAAACACACGGCAGACCCCGGCCAGCCCCGGCTGCCAGCACAACTGCTTGTGCGGCTGCCAAGGAGCCAGATGCCGCTTCTGGAAAAAATATCTTCCTGGCTTGGCACTCCCTGGCTGGCCTGCCTGCCATGCAAGGGGTGGAGGGGGCTGTTGAGTGTGGGCCGCCGCTCAGCACCCCAGAACAGTGCTGCTGTGCCTTTGAAGCCAGGGCAAGGAACAAGGAAGGGAGGGGGCAGGGAGGGATGCTAGCAAAATATTTTTGCTAAAAATATTCTGGTCCAGGAGATCTTTTTTCTTCTTCTTCTTTTTTTTTTTTTCCCCTACTCTTGCTGGAAAACCAAAGTCTTATTAAAACAACACCAGAATATTTCATGTTGATATCAATTAGGCAAAGGAGAAGGAATCTTGAATTTTCCTCCCTGCCAGTTTCACATAAAAGAAATATTCTCCCAGAGGCCAAAGGATGAAGGTTTTTCGTTCTTTTCCCCCGCTCTTTGCACAAAATTCCTGTGATGTGGATGGAAAGTTCTTCATGTCTGAGAGTTTCCTGAGAAGTTGGGGCTCTGGAGTTTGAGGCCAAGTTCTCCCCCTAAACTGGGTGGGGCAGGGCAGGTGGTTGATCCCCTGAAAAGGGCCCTCTGAATATGTCAGGGAGGGATGCAGCAGGCCTGCCCTGCACAGAGGCCCAGCCAGCCTGCCCTGTACTCTCTGTCAGGCACTGGCCAGATGGGCCACTCCACCCATGGCCAGGAGATCTGCAGATAGAGACAGAGGGTTTGGCCTAGACCTCTGTCTCCTTTCATCAAAGCTCCACAGACAGTGTGAAGGCAAGAAGTCCCTCTGAGGGGCCAGGCACGGCTGAGGCCCTGTTCTCTGGTATAGGCCTTTTCTGATCTTGGTGGCAGTACCATTTCTGCTAACTACACTGTGCCAGGTATTTTAGTGCATACATGAACCTAATATCTCACTCAGGCCTCATAATGGTCTCGAGGGAGGAGGACTGTATTATTTTCAGCCTCCTCTGTCCTCCCTCCCTCAAGAAAACAGTAGCTTAGCATCACATAGGACATAAGTTCCAATGGTGAGGTCTAGACTCAAGACTTCTAGTACCAAGTGTACGGTCTGTCCTCTATTACAACTTGCTGCACAGATGACCTGCTGACTCATGGTTGGGCCTCTCACTATTCCCTAGGTAAGTGAGGCTCTCCTATCCTTAGTTTTATCTCAGTCTTCTACCACTAACGGTGCCCTCAACAATATTTTCTCTCTATCCCACTTTTTGAATTTTCCTTATTTAAAAATTAATTAATTCTAGCCAGGCGTGGTGGCGCATGCCTGTAATCCCAGCACTCGGGAGGCTGAGGCAGGAGGATTGTTGAGAGTTCGAGACCAGCCTGAGCTACAAAGTGAGCTTAAGGCCAGCCTGAACCGCATAGTGAAACCCTGTCTCAAAAAGACAAAAAAAAAAAAAATTAATTAATTCTATCAGTTTATTCCTCCATCCATCCATCCATCCATCCATCCAATGATCTACCCATTTACTTCACTATTCATCACCTACCTACCTACCTCCCTTTATCTCTGTACACACTTTTCATCCACTTACCCACCCATTCTTCTATCCATCGATTCCATGTTTACTAAGTATCAAGGACCAGAGGTGCAGAAATGATGAGACTAAATCCCATTCAGCGTCATCAAAGATTGGAGGTGGACTATAATCTTAGAAAGCATGGCATGTATGGTGGAGCAGTCTGAAGCCCTGTGTTCAGAGAGGATGTAACCTTACCCCGTTCTGATATCCCCCAGGGAAGATAAAGTACCTTCATGTTACAGATGAAGAAACCATAAGACAGAGAGATTGAGATTGCTGAGAAGTTGTGTGTTGAAGAAAGATTGAAAGTCTATAAGCCCAATCAGACCTGCGTTCTAGTGCTAGTTCTTTTCCTTCGTAATTGGATGATTTTATGCCAGTCACTGAAGCCCTGAGGGAGTGCGAGAGCTGTGATGTCACAGAGGGTTGAAGGTCCTTGTAGGACTCTATAGGCTACTGTGAAGAACTGGCATCTCTCGTCAGACTGGAGCCATAGTGGTTTTGAACAGAGGAGGCATGTGATCTTACTTATACTTTACAAAGACCACTCTGAGTCTTTTATGAGAAATATCCCATCAGGAAGTAAAGGTAAAGCAGGGCAGGCCAACTGTCAGGCAGGCCAAGTAAGTCATTTTGATAATTCAAATAATAGACACAGTGATTTGGGAACCATCAGGACACTGTGTGAGGGAGAAAAAGAGGCAGCAAAGATGATGGCTTTTTTTTTTTTTTTTAT
>PVKA01008664.1:10023-72027 GCA_004027165.1 Ctenomys sociabilis
TTTTTTTTTTTTTTTTTTTTTTTTTTTTTTTTTTTTTTTTTTTTTTTTTTTTTTGTCTTTTTGAGACAGGGTCTCACTATGCAGTTCAGGCTGGCCTTAAGCTCACTTTGTAGCTCAGGCTGGTCTCGAACTCATGACAATCCTCCTGCCTCAGCCTCCCGAGTGCTGGGATTACAGGCATGCGCCACCACGCCCGGCCCTGTGTGTTGTAGTCTTCTTTCTACACCATGTACTTGTTTGTTGTAACTGGAGGCTGGCATCTGAGGACTGTGCAGTCCCTCAATCAGGGCAGATGCCCAGGTCTCTGCAGTGGCTGAAAGGTGTTCAGAGTTCTCTTTCCAGAACAACATCTTTGGCTGATTCCACCGCACATCATTTCTGCTCCTTTGGTTGTTATGTATGATTCTGTCTTTGCCTGGATCTGCCTCCTTCTGAGCAGAGTGTTGGTCTTCACTCTGGGACAAGGAAAGGTTGTGGGTTCTTGCCAATGTTGGCATGGCTAGGCATGCTCTCGGGCAGCTAGCCTCAGTGGTCAGCATGCCACGCGCTTCACTCCTTGGTGGGAGGTGCATCCCCTGGGGCAGTTGAGAAGTAACTCACAAAGAAGCAGCCTCCACCTTTGTCAACTAAGCTGAGGGGTGAGCTTGTGAATTTAGCAGAATGAGAAGCAGTGGTTTTGTTAAAGCAAACACAAAGTGTACGACTGATGACTGTGTAACTTGTTCACCAGGCTGGCTTGGTCCAGAAAGCAGTGAGGGAGGAGCGCTGCTGCTCTTTGGATGGAGGAGGGATCTCCCAAGGCTGTGGGGACACTGTTCTTGCCATTATGGTGTATGCTGGGATGCCTCCAACAACCTGACCCACAGTGGCCAATTTTCCTTAGGGATTTGCTTGTATTCCCCACTTATTTTACTGCCCTTCATCATGAGTTGCACCACCTTAGTACATTGTTGTGTAAACTCTGTGTCCAGGTGGGGTTTTGACGATCATCAGCTCTGATCAAAGCCCTCTGGACACCAATGTTAAGCTGCAGGGATTGCATGTCCTACAGTAGTGTCCTGGCAGCAGCTGAGAGACAGTGCACAGGTCGGTAGGCGTGCCTGGAGGTGTGGTCGCAGTTCTCCATCCCACACTCCCATTCTCTGCCAACATGTAGTTCGGCAATACAAAATCCATGGCTGTGTTTCATTGTTTTAAGCAGCAAATATCTCCTGTTTGACTTCAATTCAATATACAGGATTGCTATACCATTTTGCTAACCCTAAACACATGGTAGCTTTTTATTGTTTCTTTTGGTAGTGAGCTTTTCTCCACTGGGGAAGCACCATATGTTCAAGTGCTCAAACACACTTCCCAGATGTTCTATTTGTTCCTTAAAAATTCAGCAGCCACTTTATTTTCATGTAAAAACTTCTGAAAAATCAATCTTAGAATCTTCAAATAGAAAGTGTGAATTCCCCTTCCTATCATAAAAATATCTGTAAATCGCGGTTGTTAAATGGATGAGGAGGAATGATTTGCATTTCAGTCCTGGTGACTGGAGTCAGAGGTGCCCCAGTGCGAAGTTCCACAGGATGTATGAGTGATGTTTCCCCAAGCCAGGATAATATTTTGCAGATATCTTTGGCTCTGTGCACTTCCAGGGCAGCAGACTGAATTCTCTTCCCTTTCTGGAAAAATTGACCAAGATTTTAAAACCTGAAGGCAAACGTGTGCCGAGCACCTGCCAAAGAATGGCAAGAAGGAGCAACAGAAGAGGTCAGCTGGACTGTCGTCTTTTCTGGTGATGGAGGCACCAAGGGCCAGGGAAGCACACTTCCCGGGGCTGGTCTGGATGGACCTTGGCTACGTGGCCCAGGCCACCATACCCACTTCCTGTGCTCTCGCTCCCTGCTGCAGCTCCCCTCTCCTGCTTCCTGACTCCCAGGAACCAAGCAGATTTTCTGTACAACCAACATCTCTTGTGATGCTGCATTTTGTCCCCAGGAGACCACGGACTGACCTCTGAAATCATGAACCAGATTCTCCCTGCTTCCTTGTCATTTGTGGGCCTCAAACTTTCTGTAGCAGCTACATGGAAGCTGAGCAATACAGCCACTCACTGGAAGAATCCACTGTAGAGCTCCAGTGGTAATTTGTGCAGTAAGTGTGGTCTCAGAGTGGAGAGAAGGGGAGGTCTTTTCTGCAAGAAGCCCACAGTGAACACAGAAGCCTCCACTCTTCTTCCACTGCTGCCTGCTCTGGATTTTCCATTGACTCGTTTCTCTTTAGTTCAGAGAATAACTGGCAGCCTCCTTTACTCTTTTCAAGCTTCCTCTTCACAAAGTCCAACAGTGTGTGAGCTTCAATCCAAACAGGGGAAGCTTTAGGAGCGGAGACTAGAAGTCCAGGTGTATCACAAAGTTTAAAATATTATCTCATGAAAAAAAGAAAGACAAGCATAGCATTGTAAAATTGGAATAGAAGTGCAACAACTAGAGTTAGTCATTGTTGATTAAACAGTGCCCAGTTCTTTCTGGGAGGTAAGGCAGTTAGTAGAAATGACTAGTCCAAGACAGTAGTCTTTTCAAAACAAATAAATAAAAACCCCATAAATCTCCTGCCAGGAAATAGCAACTTATTAGGTCCATGGAGATGCAATGCCCAGATGAGACTGTTGTTAGGAAAGAAATGTGAAGCTCAGTGCTGCACATGCAGTCACAGGTAGAGACCAATATGGGCAGACCCCGATGTAAATTGGACAGAGATGGCACTGTCCACCAAGGTGAGTTTGCTACCAGCAAATGGCTCCATGGCTCCTGCCGAAAAGGTGCTGGATCTCAGGAGAAAAGGTATTCTTTATGAAAATAAATCAATCTTGATATAAAATAAAAATATACTCATAATTTTTGAATGACTTAACCAAATCAAAATGGAACAGAAAATAAAAGAGAAGTTGGCTTTATTGATTGATATTGAAAGTTATATTACCAAATTTATAGTACTCTTTATTTTTACCCATAAGAATCCATAAATAAATTTAAAGCCTTTTTTTCAAAAATAACTTTCACATCCAGTTGGATTGAATAATTAAATATAAAATATAAAACTTTAAGCAAAGAAGAAGTAAAAAGATATGTTTCAGTCATGTCAAAGTTACCACAGATTTCTAAAAAACTTATAAATATAGCAAAGTTTCAAGGCAAAATTGAGGAAAAAGAGAAGTACAGGCTAACCTTCCTAATAAACATAGATGCAAAAATCCTCGATAAAATACTAGCCAACAGAATGCAGCAAATCATCAAGCAGATTATACGTCATGGCCAGGTAGGATTCATTCCAAGGATGCAGAGATGGTTTAATATATGTAATACACCACACTGAAACAGCAAAGAGCACAGGATTACCTCAATAGGTGCAGGAAAGTCTTTTTGCAAAGGCAAACACTCATTCATGATAAAAAAAAAATACTGCAGAAAATTAGCAAAGATGGTCTTTACCTCAATCTGATAAAAGCTGTCTAAAACCAACCAACAGCCAATATCAGACTTAATGGACAAAATCTGAAAGCCTTCACTTAAAAAGCAAGAACATGACAAGGGTGCCCACTGTCACTCTCCTGTTCAATATAGTTTTGCAAACATTAGCCACATCAACTAGATAAGAGAGAGACATAAAAGGAATCATGGCTGGAAAGGAAGAAGTGAAGGTATCTTTATTTGTAGGTGACATGACGCTGTACATAGAAGGCCCCAAAAACTTCACCGAAAGACTTGTAGATTTAATAACCAAGTTCAGTAGCAGAGCCAGATACAAAGTCACCACTCAAAAATCATTAGCATTTCTTTACACAAGCAATGAATACACTGAGAGAAAAATTATGGAAACCATGTCTTTCAAAATAACACTCTCTCAAAAATGAAATATTTAGGAATCAATCTTACAAAAGAATTATTCTAATTGGCCTACTAGCCTGCTTTGAAACTGTCTCATTGCTATTTGTTTCTCAATAAAATTAATAATAAAGGAATAAAATATTTATGTAGTGAAAATTATAGTATACTGAAAAAGTGATTGAAGAGGAGTTCATTTATTTATTTATATATTTATTTGTTTCGTGTATTTAATACACAAAATACCCTATCTGTATTGTGTTTCACTATGCAGCGAGGACTCATAATGACCCTCCTGTTTTCAGCCTCTCCAGCCCTGGGATTACAGGCATGTGCCACTATCCCTAGCCTCATAGCCAGCTCAGTGTGAATGGAGGGTGGAGCTGGTGCCACATGTGGTACCAGGTTTTGAACCCTGGTCTCTGTGCTTGCCTAAAGAGGGGCTTAGTCAGGTGGGATATCTCATGGCCCTGCAGATGATTTCAGATGATGGAAAGATATTCTTTGCTCTTGTATAGGAAGAAGCAACACTGTGAAAATGGCCATACTCCCAAAATGGTTATGCAGATTAAATACAATTTTAATTAAAATATCATTTATATACCTCAGAGATCTAGAAAAAAAATTCCTGAAATTCATCTGGAACCAGAATAGATGTAGAATAGCAAAACCAATTCTGGATAACAAAGGAAAGGCACGATGCATCATAATACCTGACTTGAAATTATACAAAGCTGAAATCAGCAGGGTGCTGGCAAAACAAATGGAATCAATGGAACAGATTAGAACATTCAGACACAACTACAAACACAGTCTTCTTATCTTTGACAACGGCGTCAAAATGTTCACTGGAAGAAAGATATCTTCTTTACTAAACGATGCTGGAAACACTGGCTTTTTATAGCTGAAGGCTCAAAATAGACGCATGCCTATCACCATGCACAAAATCACAGTCAAAATGGATGGAAGATTTAAATATTAAAACTGAAACACTAAATCTTCTGGGAGAGAAAGTAGGTAGAATTCTTAGGGGCACAGCGATGTGTAAAAAGTTCATGAACAAAAATCAAACTACACAGAAAGTGCTTGAAAGAATCATAAATTGGTATCTCATCATTTTAAAAATTTCTGCATGTCAAAATAAATCACCCACAGAGTAAAAATGAAGTTCACATATTAAGAAACAATATAGCAGACGGTCCTTCAGAGAAAGAACTTCTAACTGTTACGTGTAGAAAATTAAATAAAATCAGGACTCCAAAATTCTAAGACCCAATCCAAAAATGAGCATCTGAGATGAATATATACTTTCCAAAAGAAGAGATACAAATGGCAAGTAAGAAACATGAGACATGAGACATGTCAGACTGGGCATGGCAGTGCCTGCCTGCAATCCCCGCACTTGGGAGGCTGGAAACGAGAGGATCACTATGAGTACAGTCTGTGGAGGGAGGGAGGCCCCATAGGCCCAGTACTGATTACATTAAAAAAGACAAAATGTTTAATATCATTGATCATTCAAGAAACGAAAATTAAAGCAATACTGAGATACCTTCTCATTCCAGAAAGAGTAATTATCATCAACAAGTTAACCAAAAACAAATGCTAGCGCGGCTATGGGGAAAGAGCCACCCTTCTCCACTGCTGGAGTAGTTCAGGCAGGTACAACCACCATGCAAATTAGTGTGGAGATTCCTCAAACTGTGAGGTATTTGCAAAAAATAGATATTTTTCCAAAATAACTGAAATCATCATCACAGCAAAATATGTGAATCCATGTTTAGAGCACCACAATTTGTCATAGCTAAATCTCGGAAACAATGCAAATGTCCTAACTCAAGAATGAATAAAAATGGTACATGATATTTTACAGTTTGGACTATTACTTAGCTATAAGAAAAGATAAGGTAGAGGCTTTTGTAGATAAATGGATGCAGCTAGAGTCTATACTGCTAAGCGAAGTAATCAGATCTCCATGTTAAACATCATATTATCTTGCTAGTGTGGAACCTGAAAGAGTAATGGAAATCACAAAGGCACAGAAGATACTGTGAAAGAGAAAATATTTGTTCAGTGGGAAGGAAAAGCTGGGATCAGAAAAGGAAAAGTTAAGGAAGGGAAAGGTATATTTAGTTATACAAGCGGAATAGTTTGCATAATTGTACTGTTGATTTGTGCTACTCTTTTGAAAGGAGCAGTTTATGCTTAAATGTTTTTTATTCTTTTGAATTTCTTACAGCTTTTTTGTAATTGTTTCGTCTTGTTTTTTATTTTTTATGTATTTGGTACAGGGTCTACAGGACCTCACTGTGTGGACCAGACTCACAGTGACCCTCCTGTTTGCAGCTGCCCCAGTGCTGGGATTACAGGCGTGTGCCGCCATGCCCAATCTCGATAGCCATCGCAGCTCTCCCTGAGGATGGAGCCAGCACAACGTCCCAGGGAGGAACCCTGCCTGCTGCTCCCTGTCCAAGCAGCTGCTTCAGTTTCCTGAGCTATCTGGCCAGCCTTTGTTGTTGCTGTTGTTCTTTCTTTAAAATAATCTTCCATGTTTCTATCTGGTAGATTGCATGACTAATTTGAAAATAACATCATGTAATACAGCAACAAATGTTAAATTCATATCACTTTGTTTGGTGAAATTTTGTATCATTTTTAATGATATATTTTTCATCACTGTTTTGTATTGTTTAAAAAATAGAAAAACATAGATCAGTGCTGCTATAAAATGATACTGTAAGGACTGTAAGGACAGTCTAAAGTAGAGAGAATTTCCTATACTTAAACTAAAGACAATCTTGCAACTGGAATTCATGACTAAGAAGGAAAATAAAAATCCTAGATTAATTATAGTTATTGATTTTAAGACACTGACCTACTAATTCAATGATTTAACACAATTAAATCTTGCTTACAACTTATATTTTACTCCATTTATTCTGAAACACAACTTATATTTTACTCCATTTATTCCCATGGTGATTTAGATGGTCAAATTTTTTATGAATCATAAATGATGCACCATAGTCTAAAACTTTAAATCCTCTTCAAGTCTGGATTCTGTTGTTTGATGTCAGAAAAGATAACTTGGAGTGCACAGAAAGTGGTTTTAGGGGTGAAGCTTGGAAGTAGTCATGTCAACCCGTGTTCCATTGGCCAGGCTGCAACTCATTGCACAAACAATTAATCATTCACACAAGCACATGCAATTGCACACAGAGACAAAGACACACATAGAAACGTACACATACACACACACAAACAAAACGATATGCACAGATGCACGCACACGTATGTTATAGCTGTTTATTTGTGGTGAGAAAATAAATCTGATGAGCAATCATCTTTAATGAATAAATACTAACAACCTAACAGAAAAATGCACAAAGATGTGAGTAGATAGTTCAGAGATGAAAAGAACGTGCCTTGCAAATAGATTACAAATAATTTGAAACTCTTCTAAATGAAATAAATGAAAATTACACTATAGTGATCTGGCTGATTTTTGAATTTTAAACAGAGAAGAAACAATAAAAATGATACAGAATTTTAGAACAAGATGACAAGAAATTAGCAATGGCTATCATATTATATATTGTCATCATTAAAGTATTTGCTCAGATTACAAGATATGGGCATAGATAATGGAACCAACAGTATAAGCATCAACTTCCTTTCTGCAAGCTGATAGAAATGAGTAGTGCAGTTACCTTGGCTATTTTGTGCTTCTGTGTGTGTGTGTATGTGTGTGTGTAGTTTAACTTGTTGTTTTGTAACTGTGAATATAAAAAAATTATAATTATAAATATTTTAAATGACTATTAAGAACAATTTATGTAAATTAATTGCTTGATAGCTTTAGGATAATATTCAATTCATGGGGAAAACAAAATGAAATTAGACAAAAGACAAATCCTAGCTATGAAAATGTGTCTAAACAATTGCCAGAGCTCTCCTGAGTTGTGGAAGTCTGGTGAGTCTTACCCTGCCCACCACCATCATGAGAGCCTTGCAGACCTCTGCCCGCCTCCATAATCACTGGAGCTTTCCTGAGCTGTGGATTGTGCCCCTGCTGAGGTGGAAGCCATGCTGTACCCCACAAAATAGGACATTTGGTGATGCTGCCCTGCCCTCCCACTATGGCGGGAGCCTCCTGACCCACAGCCAGTCCCTCTACTGTGCTGATGATTTGGGGTGAATCTTGTAAACTTCAAAAATGTCAACATGAAGCAATAAAATGCAATTTCAGTCTTCATCCCACCAGAACAAATCAGGAGACAAGGTCATAGAAGAACTTGGAATGCACATACTTAGAATTCCTGAAATGAAAGCAACTGAAGTAAAGAAACTATGTCATCAGCTTATAGTCAGATTAGAAATAGTCTCTCAAGTAAAAAAAATAAATAAATAACAATCATGAAAGTACTGCTCAACATATCTGAAGAAGACACACATAAAAACTAGAAGGGAAAACGAAAATGATGGAAGCACTGAGTAACTAATGCAAGAAAGAATGAGAATGCATGAAACACATTCAAAGAGAACTTCAAACCAACATTGATTATAGAGATAAAGAAGGTCACTATATACTAGGTGAAAACTTCAAGAGAAAGAGATAACAATCATAGACAATATTCAGCATTCCATTGAAAGTGGGCAAAATTGCTTGAATAAAATTGAAAATAGCCTTACTGATCTTTTTGTTTTGTTTTTGTATTTTAGGGAAGGGCCTGCAGGGTGTTCAGGGTCTCACTACTAGATCAGACTCATAGTGATTCTCCTGCCTCCCAAGAGCTGGGATTACAGATTCAGGTCACCATGCCCAGTCTCAGTCACTGTTTTAGCACACCCTGGGTGTGGGGCTGGCATGGCAGGCTTAGATTGAACCCCTGGCCTCTGCGCTTGCTTCAGGAACTTTAATCTGTTGAACTATTTGGCTGGCCCTTGCCTTACTGATCTTAAAGACAGCATTGCAGCTATTGACCAGCAAAGAAAAGATCTTTTGAAAATAACAAAGAAACAGGAAATGACAATTCAACAGCTGCAAAATGATGCAGAGAAAAGTAACCTAAGCCTGACAGGTGTGAGTGAGCCAGCAGGAGTCAGCACACGCGACATAAAGACACTGTGTGCAGCAGTAGCAGAAAACTTCCCAAGCATGGAAAGAGTCTGACATAAAGTAAGTGGGGCGTATAGGATTCCAATTGCCATAATCAAAATAATTCTATTCACAGATACATAATAATCAAGATTGCAGAAATTCAGCAAAATAAGAGAATGATAAAGGCTGTACATAAAAGAGAGAGTTCACCTATACTGGGAAATCCATCAATATCATGTCAGATTTCTCAACACAAACCACCAAATCAGGAAGAGGTAGGAGTCAGGATCAAAAAAAATATCCAACCCACATTGATATACTCTGAAAAACTATCAAATTAAATGGTGAGATAAGATACTTCCATGACAAATAATAATTGAAGAAATCCATGATCACCAGCCTAACCCAACAGACAGATATTCTAGATATACTGACAGATGATATTCTAGAAAGAGCCAAAGGTGACCATAGCTTCAAGAACACCAAGAGGAAGGAACCACCAAGCAAAGCAAGCAAGTAGACAAGGGTGAAAGCAGTAAACTTACTGCAGGGAAATACCCTGACACAGGTGAGACAACACATACATTACAGCCATCATTGTAAATCGTCTCAATTTACCAATGAGAAGAAGCAGACTGACAGAGTGGATCAAGAAACAAAACTGAACAATATGCTGTATACAAGAAACACATTTAGCTCAAAAATGAATTAATAGACTGAAAATCAAAGGATAGAATAGTATTCCATAAAAAGAACCTAGGGGTAGCTATTATGGTTGTTGAAAAAGTGAACTTCAAACCAACAATGATTATAGAGATGAAGAATGTCACTATATATTAGGGGAAAACTTCAAGAGAAAGAGATAACAATCATAGATATATGGGAACCTAATGTAGCAGTACCCAACTGTATAAGAAAACTTTAACAGACATGAGAAGCTGAAAGAGCAATAACACAATTATAATGAGGGACTTTATCACCACATTGCCACAAAAGATAGATGAACTAAGCAAAAAGTCAGCAAAGAAATAGGAGTAAACCAAATTTGTGAACAAATGGGTTTAGTGGACTTTAAAGAGTATTCCAACCAACAGTGCCAGAATCCACATTTTTCTCAGCTTCACATGAGATGTTCATCGAAGTAGATCAGATACTAGCAAATAGAACATGTTTAAGTAAATGCGAAGGAATTGAAATATCCCATGCATATTATCTGACCATAGCACTATGAAACTGGAACTAAACGACAAAAGAAACAGCAAAAACTCCATAAACACAAGGAAATGAAATAATACGATCCTGAAAAATCAGTGAGTCACAGACGAAATTAAAGAAGAAATTAAACAGTATTTACTATTAAATGAAAATACAGATAAAATTTAACATAACTTGGGAGATATAATGAAAGCCATGTTGAGTTAGAGATTTCCAGCAGTACGTTCTTATGTTAGGCCAACAGGATGTGCCCGAATGAGCAATCTGATGCTGAAACTCTAGCTCCTTCAAATAAAGAGGAAGTTAAGCCTGAAGCCTAAAGAAGGCAAGAAATTATAAAGATCACATCAGAAATAAATACAATGGAAATAAGAAAAATAATACAAAGAATTAATGAATTTAGAAGTTTGGTTTTATATTTTTTTTTTTGTACTGGGGATCAAACTCAGGTAGCTATGCAGCTGAACTATCTCCCCAACCACAAAGAGTTGATTGTTTGAAAAAGTAAATAAAATTGATAAACCTCTAGGGCTACCATATCAAGAAAAGGAAAGAAAAATTCAAATTCATGTAACTAGAAATGAAAAGGATAAAAATACTACAGACCCTATAAAATTCAGAAGATCATCAATACCTACTTCCAAAATCTTTACTCTGACAGGATGGAAAACACGGAGAAATGGACATATTCCTAGATACATATGAATTACCAAATCTGAATCAAGAAGATATAAATATTCTGAATAGCAACATTAGTCAATGAACTTGAAAGTGTAATTAAAAAATAAACCAACAATGAAAAACTCAGTTTTTGTTGGATCTACAGATGAACTTTATGAGAAATTTAGAGAAGATTTAATAACAATTCTTCTCAAAATGTTCAAAAACATTGAAAGGGAAGGAATTTTCCCATACTCATTCGTGGAGGTGGGTGTTACTCTGATAGCAAACCAGAGAAACCATCTTAAAAAGAGAACTACAGGTCAATATCACTGATAAACATAGATGCAAAACTCTTCACTCAAATATATGCAAAGAGAATGGAGCAAACCATCAAGACTGTTTATCACAGCCAAATGGGATTCATTCCAAGAAAGTAGAGATGGTTTAACACGCACAAATCAATGAATGTAATACACTACATCATTAGAGGCAAAGACAGAACTTACATGACCATTTCAATAGTTACAGGAAAAGAGCTTTTTTTGCACTTTTTATTATTATTTTTAAAGAATACTAAATAGTGATAGAAGAAAACAGCATTATACACGATACAAGATTTCACTAAACAAAGTAATAGGAATCCAACAATGGTTGCTGTATTACATGATGCTATGTGCAAATTAGTTTTTCAGATTACCAGATATAAGCGTATAAGTTTCGTTTAAGAAAAAAAAAACAATAACTAAGAAGTTATAAGAAGTTCAAGAGAGGAAAAACATCAGAGTAAAAACAAAAATTGTAAGCATTAACTGCTCCTTTCTTTTTTATATATTCATATAATTAGAATTCTCAAAGTAGAAAGGAGTAGGCAATAAGTATTTAAAGATTTAAAATTTCTAAATTTAGTTCAATGTATAATACCACATTTCCAAAAAAAAAAAAATGAACCTTTTGCACAAGAAATTTAAATAAAATCATACCAAGAAACACAAAAATGAAACTGTCCAAAACTTATTATAAAGAAAAAAATGATTAAAGCATATACATAAAAGTATTATCTATGGAAGAACAAAGTTGAATAGCATCTTATTTCACATTAGAAAGACAAAAAGGACCAAGTGTATAAGAAACTAGACTAATTAAAGGACTGAAAGAAAAAAAAAATTATCTTCTTTGAATTTTATGCATAGAGAACATACATACCTTTGAAAACTAAAAGTAAAATACTTTCTAGTTATACATACTTGAAATATTTTAATATCTCCAGATGTAGCATAGAGGAAATAACAAAGAGCATAATTCAAAAGGCAAGAGAAGTTGCAGTATGCTCCTGGATGAACAATAAAGAGCTCTCAAAGTGATAGTTATGCAGGACTATATAAAATATATTAGATGAAACCTTATTTAAAAGGCCATTGAAGATTTCTATGAAACAGTACCAATACACTTATTTTTTCCATATATATGTGTATGTATGTGTGTATAAAAGACAGGGAAGAAGTAACATAAAGTAAGCAGAAAATGGAAATATACTTTTTAAAGTTTCTAATACTAGGAGAAGATATCATACAATGTATTTTAGATAAATTGTAATTCAGAGATACAGTATAAATCTTAAAAGAAAAATTAAGATTAAGAAATATTCAGACAAGTAAATACTACTACATTAAAAATTAAATGTTTCAAAAACAGTTGAACTAAGAAAAAGTTTTCATGATAGTAAAGAAGTACTAAGAATAAAACATAACATAAATGCTGGAATGACAAATAAATGACCATCACTTCTGACAGTTTGGGGATAGGATATTGCACACAGTTCTAGTGTGTTGTGGACATGGATAATGACCATGACACTCACTGGTGGCCAGGTGTCACTTATGGGACTGAGCTACAGCTATTTCCTTGAAATCCACCCTGTAGTCCCATATGGAATCATGACCCACAGGGTGCAAGAGAAGTCCATTTGTAGAGTGTGCTGATGGAAATATTTTTGCTGCTGAACACAAAAGAATAACTGAAAGACTACTATTGTGTACCTGCTATTCTCCTGTGTTTAATTGTTTGCCCTATTTGATGGGTTCTTTCCATTCTTGTTCATGTGGTTGTGGTCATTTTGCTCCCTCTGTAGAACATCAGTTAGTCTATGTAGGCTTGGCTTTGTCATCATGAAATTCTTTAGTAGTTCTTTGTCATGGAAGTATTTTACTTCTCCATTATACTTGAAGAGAGTTTTGCAGGGTATATCAGTCTGGGATGGAATTTGTTTCCTTGCAAGACTTGAAATACTTTGCTCCATGCTCTTGTTCACTTGATGGATTGTGAAGAGAAAACAGCTTTTGACAAAGGCAATACTCATTCATGATAAAAATTTTGCAGAAATTTGGAGCAGATGGGGCTGGGTAGATAGCTCAGTAGAATAACTACCTGCCTTGAAAGTGCAGGGTCCTGAGTTGAATCCCTGTTACCACAAAAATAAATAAACAAACAGACAAACATTGAAACAGATGGTCTTTACCTCAATGTGATAAAAGCCATCTATGATCAACCAACAGCCAGCATCACACTAAATGGACAAAAATTGAAAGCATTCACTGTAAACCAGCAATAAGACAAGGATGCCCCACTGTCATCACTCCTGTTCTATATAGTTCTGGAAACATTGCCTGGAGCAATTTGACAAGAGAGTGAAATAAAAGGAATAATGATTGGAAATGAAGAAGTGAAATTATTTTCATTCGTAGATGACATGATACTGTATATAGAAGACCCCAAAAATGACACCAAGAAATTTGTAGATTTAATGACCACATTTAGTGGCATAGCAGGATACAAAGACAACATTTGAAAATCAATAGCATTTTTTTAGAAGTGTAAAAATATGTTTATTCATAATGAGAACTTTCTGAAATTACTTTGAACTATAATATTCTTGGCATTCTATACTTTTTATCTACTTTTAATTTTATTTTTTAAAAAATTAAAAATATGAATGTAAGTATCACATCACTGGTATTTAGAGAAATATTGTTTTCCATATTAACTTGAAAAATACATCATACATAAAGACACTGTATCAGTCTACTGAAGCATCTGGAAATGTAAGAGAAAAAACCGCTAACAGTAGTATAAACATAAAAAAGTGGTTTTCTTCATGAATATTTAGTGATGATCAGCCATTTCTAAAAGAATCAAAGCAAAATTACCTTCATGGACTGCAATGCCACAATTGTCACACTGAATTACTTCACCAGCACCCTCACTGTTACCTCCAAGATGCCCACAGCAAAGCAGAATGTGATTCATTTTTTGGGAACTCCAGTTTTGACTCTTCTCAAGAATCAGCAAGTCCTAATAATAAAATACATGAGAAAATGACATTAAAGTTAAAAATAGCGTTTCTTTATGCAAACAACAAATGCACCAATAGGGAGATTAGGGAAACTACACTTTTCAAAATAATGTGCAGAAAATGACATACTTAGGAATCAATCTCACATAGCAAGTAAAACATTTATACAGTGAAAATTATAGTATTCTGCAAAAAGAGATTGAAGAGGATTTCACAAAGCAGAAAGATATTTCTTTCTTATGGATCAGATGAACCAACATTTTGAATATAGCCACACTCCATAAATTGTCACTCAGAGTCAATATGATCCTGAATAAAATACCCTTAGTATACCTTACAGATATAGAGAACACATTCCCATAATTCATCTGGAACCATAAGAGACCTATAATAACAAAGGCAATCCTGGGTAACAAAAGAAAGGCAGGAGGCATCACAAAAGTTGACTTTAAATTATACTTTAAAGCTACTGTAGTAAAATCAGCATGGCACTGTAAAAAAGAAAATACAGACCTGAGGATCAGTGGAACAGATTCGAACATATAGACCCAGCTACAAACACACTCAGCCATCCTGTCTTTCACAAAGTGGTCATCACTGGAAGGAAGAAAGCCTGTTCAACAAATGTTGCAGTGAGAAGTGGCTTTCCACATGCCAAAAGCTAAAATGAGAGCCATGTGAACAACATGAACAAAACTACCATCAAATGGAAATAAATACTTAAGTGTTAAAGCTGAAACACTAAATATTCTGTAGGAGAAAAAATATAGAAATCTTAAAGAGATTGGTAGGTAGAGTTCGTAAACAAAAACCAAACCGGACAGTAAGTACTAGAAAGAATCAACAGGTAGGATCTTCGATTTTTGATTTGTTTATGTAGGTCAAAAGAAATCACAAACAGAGTAGAAAGAAAACCCATGAATTCAGAAAGAAAGCATAGCAAATTGTCCTCAAAGGACTTCTATCTAGAAAATACAGAGTTAAAAAAATCAAACACCCCAAATTCAAAGACCCAGTCCAAAAATGGGTATCTGAGATGAATATACACTTCACATGTGAAGAGATACAAATGTCAAACGTCAGGACCAATGTGACAGCTCAGCAGACTAAACACCTGCTCTGCAACTCACCACCACGGGCCATCCCAGCCCAACTCCTGGGGGCGGTGAGGTGGCCAAAGTGACTAGCATGGTGGCACACACGTATAATTCCAGCCCTGGGGTGGCTGAGAAAGGAGCATCACTACCAGGCCGAGCTGTAAAGCGATCCTGTACCAAATACATAAAAAATAAATACAAATGGTGAATATATGAAAAAGTGTTCAACATCAGTGGTCATTCAAGAGACGCAAATTAAAAGAGCACTGAGATTCCATCTCACCCAGAAAGAATGACTGCCATCAAGAAGTCCAACAGCGACAAATGCTGGAGGGGCTGTTAAGAAAAAGAAACTTCTCTCCACTATGGGTGGAAGCGTAGGCTGCTATAACCATAACAGAAATCACAGGATTGGAAGTCCCGTTCAAGCTGTTATTTCCTGCATGGGTATTTTTTGAAAAGAGCTGAACTCTTCATACCACAGCGATATGTGTGCACCTATGTATACAGCAGCACAATTTGCCAAAGCTGAATCTTGGAAACAACCCAAATGCCCATCAGCTGATAAATGGATTAAAAAAATCTGTGATATCTTACACAATGGTGTATTTTCAGGTAAAAACATAAGCTTGAGGTTTTTATGGCTAAATGTAGGCAAGGATAGACCACACTGGAAAGTGAAATCAATCAGGCCTTCTTGCGCAAGCGTTCTCTTGTCTCCATAGGTAGTGTAAGAATCTGAAAGAGTAAGCAAAACCTGAAAGGCGCGATGAATGCTGTGGAAGGGAAGGAAAGCGCTCCAAGGGAAGGGACAGCTATGTGAGGAAAACAGAAGAAAGGATGAAGGGAAACATGTATTATGTACAGACACAGGACAGCTTGGATAATTACACTCTGATTTCTGCTGCTCTGTTGAAACGAGCAATTATGTTTAAAATTTTCGCTTCCGTTTAATTCCTTATAAAGTTTTCTTTTTATTTACCAATTTTGCATGCTTCTTCATGATAATATAAACTAATTTGTAGACAGAATTATGCAATACAACAATCATTGTCAAATGTCTATTTTTCAGTTTAGTGAAATTCTGTATCCTCTCTAAGTTTTTCTTTTATAATTTTGTATTTTCTTTAAAAAATGTGTCTGAACTTTAGCAATAGCACTTCCACAAAGTGGAAGAAAAGTAAGACCTCAAGTAATTGAGCAGTCCAGATTAAGTCACGATTCATATTTGTTATGTTTGTGTCTAGTTGTGCCCCCACACTTCACATGGTCGTAGGTGGCTGCTGGAGTGAGTGAGTGATTACTGTGGGGGTGAGTGTTGCCCCCACCCTGGGGCAGGTCATCTGCATTACGAAGTAAGGAGGGCAGAGAGGCTAGCAAGCTGCCCTAGTGGCTGCCACTCCCTTTACTCTCTGCTCTTCGCCATCACCATGAAAGGCTGCCCTCTGCCATGTGCCACTCTACCTTGCAGCCAGCTGGGTATGGACTGAAACCTCCAGTAACTGTGAAATACATAAATCTCTCCCTCCTTCATTTTGAGTGTCAGGTATTTGTCCCAGGAATGAGAGAAGAACAGCAAGACAATATTATAATGCTAAGTAAAAGCAAAAGAATTGTAAGAGTGAGTGAACACACTAAGGATGATCGTGTTTGGGGGTTTGGAAGGGGGAACATGACCGGCAGGGTCACATGGCAGGCCTAGAGCCATGAGACCGGCAGCCCCTGGTCTGCGGGTGAATATGTGCAGCCCCTCCTCCTACGTCACCCTAGAGCACCTCTCCACACCTCTTCTCATCAGTGTCAAGCATTTTATCTTTTACTGTAAATTCTGTTCATCCATTTGAAAGAAACTAGCTGAGCATATGAACGAAAAAATTTGCTACAGTGACCCTGGGCAAAAAAGCAAGCCACAAAGCTGGGAACAGTCACCTGGGCTCGTTCCTAAGTATTCTGCAGGCTGTCATAGGTGTTGACCCTGACTCAAGAAGAAGGTGCATATGAGAGAGCCAGAGATGGAGGTGCGTGCTCAGGGAATTAATTTTTACCAGTGAGTCAATAATGCACATGGGGAAGAGACAGCATTTCCAGCCAAGCCTGCTAGGAAAACAGGTGTACACTTGCCAACAAATGCAATGAGAGATTTGTATCACACCACAAACAAAAATAAATCCAAGGTGGATTGGAGATTTGACTGCAATACCCAAAACTAAAATTTTGTAAATAACTCTGGAAAAATTTTATGACTTTCACACGAATACTGGCGGATCAAACAACAAAAGCAAAAGTGTATGAAAGGCATTTCTTCAGACTCAGAAAGCTTCTATGTGCAAAGAAGACAATTGCTGAAATGTGCTGGAAACATCTCCAGGGCATGACAGGCGAGGAGGCTAAGTGCACATGGAACGCAGCTCAGCAGCAAGGAAATGCACACCAGAAGAAACACTGCTTAGAGATGCACAGAGGTCATGTGGAAAATGCCTTGAGGTCCGCAATCACCAGGGAGATGTGAGGAAAGTTCTAGCAGCCTTCAAACCTGTAAGAACTGCTGATGTCGCAGCGATGGACAGTGCGGCTCGCAGCCAGATATGCAGGAAAGGGCAACTGTGTGCGTTACTGGTGGGAATTAACTTGTTTAGGCCTACTTGGGAAACAGTAACCGGTCCTCCTCAGCAGTGAAATGCAGGGCTCTATTTGGAACCAGCCATCACACCGTTTTCCTTTCCAAAGAAAACAAATGCAAGATTTCTAGAGATTAGCTGTATTTCCATGCTCCTTGCAGCAGTATTCAAAATATCCAATATTCTGAAGTAACTTTATTTTTCAAAGAATGAATGGATAAAGCAAAAGGTTGTAAATGATGCCACGTGGTAATTTCTGCTCAGCCTTTTATAAAGAGGGAGTGTTTCATATTTCTAACAGCAAGAGAGACCCTGAGTTACGTTATGTGAAGTGAAATAAGCCCCAAAGAAAAACACTCTATGATCTGATTTAGAGGTGGAATGTGAAATATCTGAAGCCATACGTGCAGAGAAGAACACATTAATCACCAGGGGTTGGGTGCAGAAGGGCTGAGCTGTGTGGCTGGCCAAAGGACACAAATTTTAATTAGAGAGAAGACCTATCTTAAGGAGATCAATTTTACATGTGTGAGTACAGTTAACAAGGAATTCTGTTGTTCAAAAAGATACATAGTAGTTTTGAAAGTTCTCACTGATGAAGTCAGGTAGGGAAAATGAGACTGAAATCAGAAAGTGGTACAAGTTCGGTACCAGAAGAAAGCTTTTTCTTCTATTTCAACAAAATGGAAGACAAGTGAAAATCTATGAAAGAAACAGACAGCTGTGTCTGATAAGAAGCAAAAGACAAGAAAACACTGTTTTGCTGGGGTGAATCCTGAGGGTAAGATGATCTGCTCGTCGAAAGAACAAGCATATGGAGAAAACTTGGACAGTCACCTACACTTCTGGTTCATGGTCCACCAGCAAAAACTCAGGAGCCAGAATTTAAATCCTCAGAGAAGATTTGGAAACTCAGCTCTGCTTACATGCATCTAAGTACTGCAAACACTACTGTGAACTGGACTTGTAGCTATACGCAGAAGTCTGAGGAAAAATTGATTATAGAACTTGTCAGTTTCCAAGAGTGGGTGCTGCTATCCCTCAACGCCATCCTGGGTGTGACACCACCATCTCTGGGCCAGATTCCAGATAGAGCGAGCCCACTCTTTCATGAGTTTTATCTCTGGGGACCCAAACTGGTTTCCTTTATATGGGAAAAGTTTTCCTTGTATTTATAACAGAGGTAGACCAACAGTTCTGTTCTAAATATTCCCCTGGTGGGTCCCTCAGGGAAGCACAGCACTCCTCAGTGTCTGTTTTATCAAGACTGAAGAAATGACCAGCCTCCAGCTGCCATGGGCTTCCAAGGTCAAAAAGAGAACTAATCAGCTCCAGTCTTGCTAAGCCACCCTATTTCACACAAAGATTATAAAGCAAACTGAAAACAAGACCACACCAAACTAAAACAAAATAAAATAAATAAGAAACACCCAAGAACCCGAGAGCCACTTGTAAAGGCTGCCAGATGAAGCCACAGCTCAGCACCACATGAAGAGCTAGCATAGCATCACGAAACACTTCCTACACTTAGTTCTTCTGAGGGGCTGGGCTCATGTGAGCCTGCTCTTCACAGGAGCTACAGGAGAAAATAAAGATCCAGTTCTGGTTCTACTTCAACCAAAGTAGCTAGGAAAGACACAGATATTATAAGAAATGTTAAACTGTGACCCCAGGTGGTACTGGGAACAGGAAAGATTCTGAATCCCCTCCAGAGACACATCTATTCTTTTTGTATTCGAGGAGAGTAGTAATTGGAGTGGTTGGGAAAGGGAGATAGGGTCACAAACTTAATACATGAGTTTGTAAGGATGTAAGTAAACACTATGATGAACATGCACACATATGTAGTGGAGAATAGATGACACCCTCTTACAGAGAAATTTAAATAATTCTTTAGGTACTGCACAGAGTAATGTAGGAGAGGGGACAGACACATGGGACATTTCTGTTTTCAGCAATTTAGAAATGAGACTGTGCATGCATTCACATATTTCAGCTATGGACCTTTCAAGGGAATTAACAGGGGAGAAGAAAGTTGTGTGGGTGGCAGGTCACTGGCACTGTGTTCTGAGCAAGGGACATGGCTGTGGGCTTCTTGGGAGCACAGACTGCTTTACTGAGAGGACAGAAGCTGAAGGGATGAGAAGCCAGATTTGGGAAGCTCCCCTCACAGCCTAGCTGTGAGAAGGAGGCATGTAGTGGGAGAGTTACAGACCGACATGCAGGTCCCAGAATTCATGGAAGACAGGGAGTGATTTCATGGTGTGTGGGTACATGGCAAGAACTACATTCTCACGCCTTGTTGGAAAGTGGGGGCAGGAGTTGCCCACATGCCAAAGTGCAAATTGAGGACTTCCACGCACTCAGCAACTTCCTGAGGTCTGGGATTGGGAGTGAATGATGAGGGTGGTGGTGCCACTGTGTTGAAGGTTGCCATGGAAGGGACAACTACAGGAAAAGGCGGGGACCTTGAACTGAGTTCTGGGACTGTGGCTCCCAGACACCCTGCAGCCCCAGACCCTCCCCTGCTGGGTTCGTGTCTTTGTGTCAGCCTTTCCCGTGCCAAGCAGGGCTGAGCTCAATCGCTACATAACATCATGGAGATATGAACAGGCCTGGCTCCTGAGACCGCATTGTACAGAGCTCAGCTTCTGTCTGGAAAGCCGTGTGGACCTCAGTTCTGAGGAAGCCCTGCTGTGTGGAGATGGCCCTTCCTGCATCCACCAAAGACTCCCTGGAAGCAAAAGGAGCCCTGGGGGTGGAGGCAGAGTCTCAGATAACACACTTGACCCTGAGGAAGGCCTATGGGAAGCTCCCAGGTGTTCCTGAGCCACTGTGTGAGATTGGGTGTGCTTGCTGGCTCTCTAGCCTCTTTCTTTTGGGGACACAGTGCACTGTGTACCTGCACAGATGTTCAAAGAATGGAGGAAGAGGGTTTGTTATGGCCTCTGGGCCCGGCTGAAGGTGGACAGATCACAGGAGCTGCAGTCCTGAAGGATACAGGGAGGCGATCATTTCAGGAGCCAGGCACTGCTCTCCATTCTAGCATTTGCGATTCAGTTTGCCTGTATGGGGTGTGAAATGTGCTTACTCTGGTGTTTACTGGAACTGAAAGTTGCCCTTTGATACTGCTGGATTGATGCTTTGATTGATGATAAAGTCTTCTTGACTGGAGCTTTTGTAGTCAAAAATTTCATGGAATGTTTTTGTTTTCTTTGTTTCCTTTGTGTCTTATTGTAATTTAAAACAGCTGTTATGCTGCACTGCAGGAATACAGCTATATTGTACTTTTTATGAGGGCTAAAGTATAGTTTCATTGTACCAATCAGAGATCAGACCTAGGAGTGTTATGAATATGGAACTCCAGTCAGCATGTGAATGATGTTCAGTGAATGCCTACAGATTAGCTCAGAAAGGCTTTTAAACCGATGTACTTAGGGAGATTGAAAAAGAAGTAGCTTATTTATTCTCTGACTTGTTTTAATGCTAATAGCAAATAAGAATCCCAAGATTGTTGGGTCTCAAGCGATCTTTCACTCCATTCATCTTTGCATCTTCCAGCAAACTGATGAGAATCTGACTCATGTGAAAGTACTTGGGAGCAGAGTCTCTCAAGTTCAAAGGCCCATGGAGAATTGTTTTCTTGGTGAAACATTTGTTAGACTCTCAGACCTCCCCTTAGGCTCATCCATGTAGTTGTCTATAAAACACAGTTTTAGCAAAAAACTAGAGTCAGTTTTATAAGAAACTTATCATTTATTATCTGATCACCTAGATGTTGAGAATGGATTTTAGTTATGTGCTCCACCAAAGC
This sequence comes from Ctenomys sociabilis, assembly GCA_004027165.1. Taxonomy (NCBI): domain Eukaryota; kingdom Metazoa; phylum Chordata; class Mammalia; order Rodentia; family Ctenomyidae; genus Ctenomys; species Ctenomys sociabilis. The sequence goes on from PVKA01008664.1 coordinate 31,753, forward strand.
CTCACCCACTCATATGTGAGCATTTCATTTTTTCTTAAATTTTGTTCCTGTATTTATTTACACAGATGACTTCTGTGGCCGGCAACGCATGGCCAGGGCTTCCACGGCCAGTGCAGCATTCAGCACTGGGGGTCAGACTCAGGGCCTTGCACTTACCAGGTAGGTGCTTGGACCACTGACCTAACTCTCTAGCCCTGTAAGTGAGGATTTTAAATGTGACTCAGTCATAGGTGTCCCAGAGCTGAGCATGCCTTCTCTCCTTCGCTGGCCTGAGGAGCAGGCACAAGGGCATGACCTGGAAGTAGACATCAGATCCTCGCTTCCCCCGCTGCTTCTGGGCCACTGGGACGTGAGCAGCTCTCTTCTGCCAGCCCCTCCCACCTTGGGATTTATGTGTCTGAGTCTTCAGAATGTGGAGTTAAACCCAGGGCAATGAAGGTGTCGCAGTTACTTTTTGTTATTGTTGTAGCTGGGACAAAATATCTGACACCCAAAGTTAAGGAAGCAATGGTTTGTTTAGCACAGTTGGTGGGGAGTTTAGTCTATATTTGGCTGGCTCCAGGGCAGAATGGCACATGGCAAAGGGCAGCTACTTATGGTGATGGAAAACAGCAAAAAACAAAGGGAGGGGCAGCAAATGGTGCAGCTAACAAGCTTCACTCCCTTCCCTGTATTTGTATGCAGATTGCCTGCCCTAGGGCGGCTGTAGCACTCACACCCATAATTCCAGCATTGGAGCAGGAATTAATCACCAACTCTAGAAGCCTGTCCCAATGACTCTGTGAGGTTTGGGGGGAACAAGTGAACAGAAACCATAACAAGAAGGAAGGCAAGTAGGTCCCTTAAGCCCAACACCTGTCTGACAATATCTGATCCCCCTACCCTTCCTGCCTACACAAGGTATCTTGTTTGACTGGTGCAGCCACCATCCCTTGACACTTAGTTTTCTATGGCAAAAAGGAGATGATCAAAGCATGGTTTCCTAAATCATAAGCTTATTGACAAGCAAAGTGTTTTTATTAGGTTCATAATGCTGACAGAGAGAAAGAGAGAGAGAGAGAGAGAGAGAGAGAGAGAGAGACAGACAGACAGACAGACAGACAGACAGAGAGACAGATCTCCAGATGAATACTCTTGAGATACAGGACACAATGATCACACAGTGAATGATTCCTATAATTACTAAATTCCAGCTTCTCAGTTGGTTTCCACTCAAGACGTTTGGGAAGACCGGTGAGGACTCTGAAGGTCCCCGAATGCTGACATGCTGAGTCTCAAAGTCCCCAAGCCTGTGGCACCTGAGTTATGGACCTTCAAAGAAACAGCCAAGAAATAGTGAAATCTCAGAGTTTAACAAATTTCATGTGTTGCATTGCTCTCAGCATTGAAGCACTCCCACATCTGAGCTAAATTTAATATTCTTTGTACTGCTGAGACCAAAACCTGGGTTATATGTGGTTCAAGGTTTAGTAATTCAGGTCAGAGGTCATATACTGGGTCAGGTAAGGAGGAGTTCACTATGAGTTCTCATTTATAAGAACTGAAACAACATTGTACCAAATTGTCATTACAGGTAGGCCTGAGACACCCCAGACCGACTTGCCCAGGAACTCCTCAGAGCCCCTGACCCCAAGCCCGCTGAGTGAATGGGAATTTTTCTGACTCTCCTGCTATCCACGAGCCTGGTTTGGTGAAGCCTTTGACTTCTCCCTGCATGCTCTGCATTATCTGGAGCCCCCGTCTCCTGACCTCCAAGCAAATGAATGGTTGGCCTGAGACACCCCACGACTTGCACGGCAACTCCCCAGAGGCCCTGCCCCAAGCCAGGAGAGCAACTGAGAGTTTTCCAAATCTCCTGCCACCCAATCCACCCTCGCCTGGCCTGGTGAGTGTGTGGGAGAGCTTCTGCACTTCCCAGTTCTCCCTGGACCAGGGTCACAACAAAGGGGAACCACAAGCTCACAGTTGTACCAGAACAGCTGCAGCACAAAGGAATTGAACACAACAGCTACATCCAGGCCAGGAATATCTGGATAATCTCAAATTTAATAGGTCTGACCCCGAATCTCACTACATACTAAGGTTGTAACTCTACAAAAGCTCTAAAACAAAGGTCAGAGCTCAGTGCTATACAAATGACAAAGATAAGGAGCAAAAGGCATTCTCAGGCCTCGAGTCCACCAATAAGTGTAGAGGATACTAGTTCAACTGAAATGAATGAATTAACAGAGGCAGAAGCAAAGAAAGAACTGCAGAAAGGTATAGAGGAACCCAAAGCAGAAATAATTTCTGAAATAAAAAAAGTAATTCTTTGAAATGATAGCATCTGAAGTAGAGAATCAATTCTGGAAATATATAGAGGAAATCCAATTTGGAAAACAACTGCAAAGTAAAAGAATTAATAGTTACCTCTAAAGAAGACACTGATAAAAAAAAAGAAAAAAAGAACAGAGGAGTTCAGAAATATGACAGATTCCTTCTATGAGGAATACAGAAAAGAAATACATTGCATGAAGCAGAGTCAAAGAGATATAGAAGAACTTCAAATCTCAATCACGAGTCTACAAAACTGTTTGAGTGAAAGCAAAGACAGAGTTTCAGATCTTTAAGATGCTGGCGCAGCTAGTGAAAAGGTGACAAAGGATCTCTTAAAAACAATGAGGATGCAGGAAAAATAATTCATCACCTGCAAGATGATCCAAGATGAGCAATGTGAGATTATTTGTCATCGATGAGAATGAAGGAGTCAATGCAAATCATATAAAAAGAAAATGGGCACAAGTAATAGCAGAAAACTTACCCAATATGAGGAAACAATCCAACATTCAGGTAACTGAAGCATACAGAACACCAAATAACTTTAACCCAGCTAAAAACACACTAAGACATATAACAGTCAGCATCCCAGAAATCCAACACAAGAATAACAAACTGAAAGCTGCTGAGAAAAGAAGCAGATCACATTCAAAGGAAATCCCATCAGACTTACAGCCAATTTTTCTACACGATCCATGAAGGCAAGGAGAGCATGGAGCACAGTTCTTCAAGTCCTGTATGAAAACAAATTCCAGCCCAGACAAGTATACCATGCAAAACTCTCTTTCAAGTTTGATGGAGAAGTGAAATACTTCCACGACAAAGAACAACTAAGGGATTTCATACTGACAAAGCCATCCCTACACAGGCTACTGAAAGATGTCCTAGAGAGAGACCACAATGACCAGAACTCCATGAATGAGAATGGAAGGAACTCACTAACCAGTGTAAACAATTAAAAACAGGATAAAAATGAGGAAAAAACAACAGATAAATATCATGACAATCATAAGTCAACACATTTCTTTTTTTTTTCTTTTTGAGACAGGGTCTCATGATGCAGTTCAGGTTGGCCTTAAGCTCACTTTGTAGCTCAGGCTGCTCTGGAACTTACAACAATCCTCCTGCCTCAGCTTCCCAAATGCTGGGATTACAGGCATGTGCCACCACACCTGGCTAACACATTTCAATTATAACCATCAATGTAAATGAACTCAATTCACCAATTAAGAGAAATAGACTGGGACAGTGGATTAGAAAACAAAATCCAAGAATATGCTGTATACAAGAAACACACTTAACTCAAAAAGACATTCATAGATTCAAAGTCAAAGGATAGAAAACAATACTACATGCCCCAGCACCTCAGAAAAAAGCAGGAGTAGCAATTCTGTTCTGAGACAATCTAAACTTCAAAACAAGAATGATAAAATGACAAAAAGAGGGCCATATTGTTTAGGTAAAAAATTCAAGAGAAAGAGGTAAAACTCATAAATATCTATGCATGGAACACAGGAACACCCAACTATGTAAGACAAATCTTAATAGACATGAAAAATCTAGTATCCATGACAACAATCTTAAAAGTATACCTTAACATCCCCTTATCTCAAAAAGATACATCAACCAGACAAAAAAATAACAAGAAAGTAGCAGAACTGAACCAGAGCTTTGAACAAATGGATCTGGCAGACATATACAGAGTGTTCCACCCAACTACAGCTGATCATACATTATTTTCAGCTGCACATATGTCATTTTCTAAGATAGACCACATAATAATCCATAGGTTCTGCTTAAGTGTATGCAAGAAAACAGAAATTATCCCAAGCATATTATCTGACCACAGTGCAATGAAAATGGAACTAAACGACAAAAGAAACCAGAAAAGCCTGCTAAATTCATGGAAATTAAACAACACCCTACTCAGCAATCAATGGGTCACAGATGAAATTAAACAAGAAATTCAAAATATCTACAGTTCCACGAAAATTCAACAACGACCTACTGGAATTTATGAGATACGATGAAAGCAGGTCTCAGAAGGAAAATCATAGCTATGAAATCACACATCAGGAAAACAGAATAGGAACAAATAAACAACCTAAAGTTGGACCTCTGATACCTACAAAAGGAAGAGCAAACCAAACCCAGAGCACAAAAACGGGAAGACATAATAAAGACTAGAGCAGAAATTAATTCAATTGAGATGAAGAAAACAGTTCAAAGAGTCCACAAATCAAAAAGTTGGTTCTTTGAAAGACTAAAAAAAGTTTATAAACCCCTAGCTATCCTCATCAAAAAGAGAAAAGAAAAAATTAAAGTACATCCAACAAGGGATGAAAAGGGTGAAATCACCACAGACCCAGTGGAAATTCAGAAGATTATCAATAGCTACTTCGAGAATCTTTATGCTCACAGAATAGAAGACACAAAGGAAATGGACAGATTCTTTGAAAGGTACAAATTACCAAAACTTAATCAAGAAGGTATAACTACTCTCAATAAGCCAGTAACAGACAACAAAATACGAAATGTAGTAAAAAGCCTGTCGACGAAGAAAAATCCAGGTCCTGATTGATTCATTGCTGAATTCTACAAGAAATTTATAGAAGATATAATCCCTACACTCCTCAAATTCTTCAATGAAATTGAAAAGGAATCAGTCCTCCCAAAATCATTTCTGGAGGCAAGTATTATATTGATTCCAAAACCAGGGAAAGACACAACTAAAAAAGAGAACTACAGGCCAATTTCCCTCATGCACATAGATACAAAAATCCTCAATAAAATCCTAGCAAAGAGAATGCAGCAAACCATCCAGTCGATCGTACACCATGACTAAGTAGGATTCATCCCAGGGATGCAAAGATGATTCAATATTCAAAAATCTCTAAATGTAATACAATATATTAATAGATTGAAATCTAAAAACTATATGACCATCTCAATTGATGCAAAAAAAGCTTTTGACAAAGTCCAACACTCATTCATGCTCAAAACCCTACAGAAAATGAAATAGATGGCCTCTACCTCAATTTGCTAAAAAGCCATCTATGACAACCCAATGGCTAATATAATTCTAAACGGGTAAATACTGAAATCTTTTACTCTTAAATCAGGTGCAAGACAAGGATGTCCTCTATCACTCCTCCTATTCAATGCAGTCTTGGAAGCATTAGCAACAGCCATTAGACAAGATGCAGAAATTAAAGGACTAAGAATAGGTAAAGAAGAAGTTAAATTATCACTCTTTGCAGATGACATGATACCTTACTTGGAAGACCCAAAAATTCCACCAAGAATCTACTAGAATTGATAGAGAAATTCAGTAGCATAGCAGGATACATAGTCAATACTCAAAAGTCAATAGAATTCCTCTACACAGATAACAAATACACTGAGAGGGAAACTATAGAAACAGTACCTTTTAAAATAGCACCGCGGAAAATGAAATACCTTGGAATTCACTTAATCAAGGAAGTGAAAGATCCTTTCATGGAAAATTACAATGCCCTAAGGAAAGAGATCATAGAGGATTTAAGAAAATGGAAAGATGTTCCCTTCTCCTGGATAGGAAGAAACAACATTGTGAAGATGGCCCTACTATCAAAATTGTTGAACAGATTTAATGCACTTCCTATCAAACTGCCACCAACATAATTACCAGACCTAGAGAAATCAATCCTAAAATTGATTTGGAACCAGAAAAGACCTAGAATAACAAAGGCAATCCTGGCCAATAAAGACAAGGCAGGAGGCATTAAAATTTTGACTTGAAATTATACTACAAAGCCACTGTGATAAAATCAACATGGTATTGGAAACAAAATAGACCTGAGGATTAATGGAATAGATTAGAAGATGCAGAGGCCTTTGCAAACACACTCAGCCACATGATCTATGACAAAGGGGCTAAACATGCTTGCAGGAAGAAAGATACCCTCTTTAAAAAATGGTACTGGAAAAACTGGCTTTCTATATGTCGAAAACTAAAACTTGACCCAGGTCAATCACCATTCACTATGCTAAAGTCAAAATGGATTAAAGATCTAAACATTAAACAGAAATAATCTCTTGGAAGAGAAAGTAGGAGGAACTCTTGAAGACATAGGGGTAGGCAAAGAGTTCATGAACAAACATGTATTCCATGGGAAACTATTGAAAGAATTATCAACTGGGATCCACACTTCTTGAGAAGTTTCTGCACATCAAAAGGAATTGTCAACAAAGTGATAAGTCATCCCACAAATTTTGAATAAATACTACCTAATAAGCAATGAGACAAAGGTCTGCTGTCTAGAACATATAAAGAACTAAGATATAACAGGGATCTCAAATTTGAAGACCCAATCCAGAAATGGGAATCTGAGCTGAATACACACTACTCAGAGGATGAAATTAAAAAACCAAATAAATATATGAAAAATGCTCCACATTGCTAGCCATCCGTGAAATGCAAGTTAAAAAAACACTGAGATACCATCTCACTCCAGAAAGAATGGCTATCATAATGAAATCAGCAAACAACAAATGTTGGAGAGGATGTGGGAAAAAGGGATCCCTTTTCCACTGATGGTGGGAATGTAGACTGGTACAACCATTATGGATATCAGTGTGGAGACTCCTCAAAAGTAGGACTGGAAATTCCATTCAAGCTGGCTATTGCCCTACTGGGAATTTTCCCAGAGGAACTGAAAACATAATATCATAGTGATATGTGTGTACCTATGTTTATAGCAGCACAATTTGTAATAGCCAAATCTTGGAAACAACCGAGATGCCCATCACATGAAGAATGGTTGAAAAAGTTGTGGTATTTCTATATAATGGAATGTTACTCAGCTATAAAGAATGATAAACTTGAAGGATTTATATTGAAGAAGATGCCACTTGAACATATACTCATAAGTGAAATAAACCAGACACACATGTGCAAATATAGTATAGTCTCCCTAGTATAAGAAATCAAAAGAAGTAAAAATAGAAATGTATAACAACAATTAAGAAGAATTTAGTCAGATAGTTAGGGTAAACTGAGTTGCATATGTTTCAGGGTACTAATGAGCTTCTCTTCTAGACAGTTAACAACTTAAATTCACAGATCAAAAATTGGAGAAATGGAAGGGTTGCAAGATCCGCTAACATTTTGGTCATAACCTTTCAAAGTCAGTGAAGACTCAGAACATTGGAGAATCTGTACTTTAACATCATGGAACCCTGTTGTGCTCCAAATATTCTGATCAAGATTATGGAGCCACAGAGGAAAGTGATTGATGATGTGGAGTGTGCCTGGGGAGAGTCACATGGAGAGAAAACTTTCTCTCAGGCTCTCACAGTGAGCAAACTGGTAAAGCAATGGCCATGACTCATCCACATGGGTGACACTGACAAAGGATCTACAGAGTAAGGTACCGGGGTACAGGATAAACCCTGAGGGGACTTGACTGACCTCAGCAGACACAGAAGCTACATTTTTTGTTACATAGGTCTTGCTTTACCTTGGCCTTAGCCATTGAGCAGAAAAGTATAAAAATGAGGTATATTAAGTAAAGCCGTAATAATAAGTGGAGCTGTCAATGGCTCTAGTCAACAAGTTCTTCAGAAAATCCACTATTATTGTGGACTGCTGGACTGTGTTTGATTGTTTCATTGAGTTTAGGAACTATAATGATTGAATGACAATGGAATGCCCATCTTTGACAAGACTAAGCAAAAAAACAGGACATACAAAGGAAGAACCATTATGTGTTTGTATAAACAGTACAGTTAGAATAAATATGCAGTACTTCCGTATATTTCTGTGAGAAGCAAGATTTGCACTAATAGTGTTTGGACAGGATATTCTGTGGGCTTCTTGTAATATGGACAGCCACTAGGAAGATAACAAGGCAGAAAGTATTAATTACTGAAACTGTACCATAATTCAGCTTTAAAAATTAAGATAAGTATACAGCTACATTCTCTTAATTCTTTGATAAAAGACATGTGCTCTAATGGTGTTTGTAAGTAGAATATCAAGAATGTACCTTGTACAACCAAAAATGACTACAGAAATAATATGCAATGTATTAATTTTTTATTCCATCCTGCTAATTTGATTTGAACCTGTCTCATTGCTATTTTTTCTTCAATAAAATAAAAACAAGCAAATTGTCGTTGTAGGAAATAATGCCTTTCATGTAGCAAACCGTGTTCCAGATCATTCCAAAGCTGGATAGCAGCTCCAAAATCACTTCATAATTTACTAGCCACTGCCTACCACTGTGCTTTTGGGCATGGGATAGCATAGATTTATACCTGATGTCTTCAAAGGTGAGTCTAACCCCTGTACCGCAACACAGGGGAAGGCAGTGGTGTTCATATCTACTGAAATAGCCCCTTAGAGTGCAAATTCATAGTCTAACAAAGTTCTCCATTTGTATCATCATTCTCAGCATTGACGCACTCACTCCTCATAGCTAAATTTGATATTCTTATAGCGTTTTATGAAAGTGAGACCTGTGATATATTTCTCCCTAAAATACTGAGAATTGTTGCACTGAAGAGTTAAAGAGAAAAAGTCTTTGTGCTTTCCTTCTGTGTGCCCGTTTGCAGAAGAGAGAGAGCCTGTCTCCTCTTCCCTTTTCTCAAAGCTGGAGATGGCTATACTCCTTGGCTGGGTGATGGTACTCCCACACAACTGAGGATCTTGGACAGACATCTTTGCCTTCCCAGGGTCTTTTAGTCTCTAAGGTCTGAAGCTCCTGGCTGCTTGCTCCTTGTCTCATCTCTAAAATATTTATTAATCTTTGTTAATTCAGGATTTGAGCAAGAGCAAAGCCACTGTTTTGTGAGGGAGCCACGGTGCCAGAGAGTAAGAGACATGACACTTGATGTCACAATCCCTTATTTCTCTTTCGTTAATTCATAATTTGTTGGCAGATGGGTTAATAATCTGTGAGTATTGGAAGACAAAATTATGTTCATCTCCTCTTCAGGTAACACTGCAGGTTGTAGAAAAGAAGTCTTGAGTGGGATTCAGTGTTCAGCTAGCGAAAGATTTAGGTGATGAGCAATCAGGAGAGCAGGTGTGGTCAGACACACTCACCTGCCAGCTCTGGGAGGTAAGACCTCCCCACTCCCTGTGTGCATTCCAGGAAATCCGGTGGGCTCTGAAGCTCTGTCTGGGCCTAGTGGTCTTTGAGTGTGAGTGATGTTCCTCACGTGTGGGCCCCACACTTCTGCTCAGGAGTGTGTGTCCCAAAGACAGAAGAACCTCATGTCCTCACAGGCCCAATCACAACCCTGAATTTGATGTGCTTTCTTCTCCTCTTGGTCCTCATAGACACAGAGTTTTCTGGGCTGCCTTCCAGACCCATATCTACCCTCTCATATCAAACATAAGCTATGCGGCCTCACTGAATGGAAGGAGATCAGTTCTCCACTAGCTTTATCTCCATCCTTCAATCCCTGCTCAAGATATTGGAAATAATGTATGACACTATGCTGAGGATGGCAGGCCTAGGAGGCGGAAGCACTTTCCATTTCTACCTCTGGAGAGTGCCGGCATCTGGCCCCTCATGGAAGACGTCGCGCTGAGGAGATCCCCTCGTTCAGGTGTCAGTGCTGTGAGTTTCAGCAGCTGAGGTACAAGACGAGGGAGCTTGCCTTTCAAGTGGAGCTAACTTCAAGAATAAGAGCAGCAGGGCAGGTGAAAACAATATGCAATGTATTAATTATTGAATCTGTTCTACTAATTTGATTTAAAACTATCTTGTTGCTATTTGTTCTTCAATAAAATAAATTTAAAAAAAGATTTCTACAAAATAGTAAAAAGAAAAAAGAATAAGAGCAGCATGATGTAATGTTTCATTTGAGTGAGGAGCATGCAGGACTGCTGCGACAGTTAGAAAAGCATCTTTCAAAGGTGTCCACGCTGTAATTCCCAGGGCCAAGGCATGTGCTAGTCTATGTGGCAGGGGACAGCCATGGTGCAGCTTGCTCAGCAGCTGGCCTCTCACAGGAGGACTCTGGCACACTAGTGTTTCAGTCACTTTTCTTTCATTACTGAGACAAAATACCTCACACTCAAAATGAGAGGTTTGTTTAGCTCAGTGTGTGGAGGTTTCAGTCCGAGTTGGCTGCCCCAAGGTAGAGTGACACAGGGCAGAGGACAGCAATTCATGGTGGCAGAAAACAAAGCCAGCAAGAGTAAAAGTGGAGGAGCAGCAGCAGAGGGTGGGCCCCCTCTCCTACTGCCTTCAGGCTGCCTGTCCCAGGGCAGGTGCAGCCCTCGGCCCTCTACCCCAGCACTGGATCATGAATTAGTCACCAACTCCAGAAGCCACCCCTTGACTGCACGAGGCTCTGGAGGACACCTAGACACAGACCATAGCTGCTATGTCAGTAGCACAGTTGGCAGGTGATGCAAGAATGGATCAGAACCAGAACATGGCTGCCAGGGAGCCAATAGATGTCCTTCACACTTTTTTCAGAACTGGGCATCAAACCCCTGCACTATGTTACATTTCCAACTCATTTAGCTTTGTGTGAGAAGTCTCTCTAAATCACCACCGTGCCCAGTGACCTTGAGCTGCACACCCTTCTGGTGTTAGCGCTGCAGAGTGCTGGGGTTACGGCGTGCACCATCAAGCCGAGGCATTCCTAGTTTTGAAGACACTGGGGAAAGAGAAGCCAACAGTGGATTCAGTCACTAGGCCCTGAGCAATCTGGACTTGTCCCTTGCAGCCCATCTGATCCCAGACCTGCAGAAGAGTAGATATGCGTTGTTCTAATCTGTTAAATCTGTGATTATTTGTTGAAGCCCCAACTGGAGGGCATGTCCAGAAGCCTTTGGTGAGAAAATTTAGACCAAATACTGCACATTATATGAGCCTCACAAGTGCAAATGAGAGCAATAGTCCACTCTCCACAAGCAATACAAATTGAACAACACAGTAATGCACAGCAATATAAACCTTTCAAACTCTTACCATTTAAGACAAAGTGTAGGACAAGCCTTGTTCAGCAGACTTGAATTAGATGGATTCCTGCTACTTTGGATTAAGGGAATCTGTCGAAAGAGGCAAATGATGCATGCATACTGTGAAACCAGGGAACGCTGGTCCTCAAGCCTGCCTCGCACGCCCAAGGTGACTCAGGAGCGGGAGCCCTTGGCGAGGAAGGAAGTCAGTGCTGCTTAGTCGCTAGTCGCGGAGCAGCACGAGTGCCTCGTTTCTAAATGGAAATGCTGCATTTTCCTCTGCAGCTGGCTGTAGCTGAACCAATTACCTGAAGCTCTGGGCAGTGTACTCTTGGGCCAAGCTTCAGCTCAGAAAGTCTGTTCTTACATGGAGTTTTTAGATGATGCCTTGCTTGGCACTTCTAGTATCTGCAGTGCAGACTGTTGGATTTCCAAAATGTGCACCGAAATGTGGAACTTGGAACCCACTTGTGTGGAGAAAGGGGGAAAAGCCACCCCATGAAGATGGAGAAGACTCGCGGGGCTGCAGTCCCTCTGGCTGGCTGGGCAGGGCTTACAACTGCCTTGTAGTTGACAGGTTGTTTGCAGTTCTTTGCAGCAAATGGAGCCTTTGTGGTGTGGAGAGCGCAGAAGGAAGCTGCCTCAGCTGAAGCAGAGGGGCGGCAGGGGGACGGCGCTCAAGCCTGGGAACCTGCGCACAGGAGCTCTGCTGCTGCTCTGTGACTCTCCGTATTGGAAGTTGTCCCTCCTTTCTTGAAAACTAATCTGTTCTAAGGAAGGAAAGTGTCCTCATAAAGGATAGCAGCTTGTCTCAAAGCTCAGTGTTGGCTAAATTTTGCTTTTGTTTTGAAACATCAAGGCCCAAACCACGAAGCAAAGAAGAAAGTGTGTCGTCCATCAAGAAAGGCCTTAAATTCATCAGAAATGCTGAAGTGCTTCCGTCGCAGACCTCAGCGTGGCCGAGTCTTGGCCGAGGATGCAGACCTCCAAGTTCCCCGCCTTGTGGAGGAACTTGAAGAGAAGTGCAAGCCGCCACGTACTTCCTGCCAGGAAGACAAGCTTTGGCTGTCAGATCAGCTCTGCCAAGCTCCTTGTTCCCTCCGGTCATTTTGGTCGATTTGGTATATGTCCAAGTTTTAGGAAAACCATAAAGGTAGGACCATGCTTACACTGTGCTCCTAGGACGGTGTGTGATGCCCATTTTTGCTTGACAACTTATATATAAGCCAGGGCTCAGGTGAGCCGTGTCTGAAGGAACACACACCTGCAGTTGGGATTGCTAACATTTTTTTTTCTTTGTTCACATTCTGCTTCTCTTTCAATTTCAAAACAATCTCTTAATATTTCTAATAAACACAAAATCTAATGAGATTTTCAGTGTGCATCGCTCTTTCAGTGTATTTCTAAATGTGTATCAAAGACTGTTTATTCATCACTAACAAATTACAAAAACGTTGAAATGTTGGGAAGACGACTGCATTGTGCTTGCATCTTAGTTTTCAATGTCTTCATGGGGGTAAGGAGAAATATCAGTTAATTCAATAAGAAAATTGTAATTATTTTGCTATCATTAGGTTTTATATACTAATTACATATTTTCTGCTTTAATATAACATGTTACTTTTCACATTTAGATTAAGACTATTTTCGATGAATGCCAGATTCCATAGCAACTAGGACTTGGCGTAGTTTAACATAACAAAGGTCTTTGGCTCCAAAAGAATAGAATAATTGTCAGCATGATTATTTCATTTTCAGTGATTAATGGTGTTGGCAGTTGGTTTATAATGAAATCATATTACTTTGTATTTCTACAGCATCATTTTCCTAAGAACTTCAAAGTATTTCTTTTTCTTTGTACCTGTAAGAAGGAGCATGCAGGAATAATAAGCTTAGATTTATAATGGTTAAAATCGTTACCTGCTGGGCTAGACAAGAATGTACTTTTTTAAAGTAATTGAAGATGGGAGAAAAGTTTAGAAATAAGTTAGTGCTTTTCAGGTGTTGACAGCTGAGTTTGCATCATCTCCACCAATATTTAATAAGTGTATTTATTTAATTTAATCTCTGTGTGTGAACTTTTTAAAATTGCAAATTGAAAACATTCTCTAGAAGAAAGGTGCTAATATTCATCCCAGAAAGTTTATAATAAATTTCTAGGTATTTAATATCAAGCACATACATCTTGGTTGATGCATTAATTATAAAGTTTTATAGCATACTTTACAAAAGCAAGCAAGTACTTCTATGCAGGTACTATAGCTCCACAGTTGCAATATTTTTGATGCACAACTGTGACTATTCTTCTATAAATGTCTAAGAGGTAACACATAAATGAAACATAAGATGTCTTATGAATCCTTTTATAAGTTTGCTGACAAAATAAAGAGAAAAATGTGTCTACATACCTACAATGGATCAATCTACTTGAATGGAAATCATGATTATTAGAGAAGTGTCCCATGGCATGTGGTCCATGTGGTAGGGTTACAAGAGAAAAAATACTGGGTTTACTCAAGGATTTCTGGATACTAGAATATTAGTCAAGGAACATTAACTGAATTCATTAATCTAAAATGGGCTAGGAAATGATTTTTTAAATCAACTAAGAAAGGACACTGAAGAAATCTTCAAAAGGTTTGGTGGAGCCAACAACAGGGAAGTAGAGTTCAGGCAGAACAGGAAGAGACAGGGACAAAGTGTGAAGGAAGGTTCGTTTCTTCAAATCTTCTTTCTCCCACGGGGTACAAAGAGAGAGGAAAGTCTGTTTAAATGTCTATTAGTGTAGAGTGTTTCTCACATCATTCTTATTCCTGATTTTAAAAGGAGTGTGTCTCAGCACCAGGATGATTCTCGGGAGGGCAGATACCACTGGGAACGTGGGAACACACTTCGTGCTCCTTGCTCCTCTGCCAGCGCAGTAAGGCTGCCTCCGAGCCTCGAGCACTGCAGCCTGATTTTTGTCAGCGGGGCATGGGGAGGGCTGGGCCGTGTGCATGCTCTTGGGCCACAGAGGGGCAGGTGCATTGCTGTGCAGGGGAGCTCTGGGCGCTCTGCATGCCAAACCAGCCCCATGCACACACCCATCTCCATGGCCATTTCTGTACATCTGTATCCACCACAAATGACTAGGAGTTAGGCTGACAAAAGTCATGCCATCAGGGCTCCTCATGAACAGCGCAAAGGGTGTTCGCCTTCCGTTTGACTCAGCAACGTTGATATTCTTTAAAAAAATAGAGTTTAAACTTAGCTCTGAAATAGCACACAATTTTAAATAACATTTTCTTCATTCATTTTTTTTCCATAATGTTATTGAAAAACAAATAGCAATGAGACAGTTTCAAATCAAGTTAGTAGGGCACTTTCAATAATTAATATATTACATATTGTTCTCTTAGTGGTTATCTGTTGTACAAGATGCAGACATGATATTCTATTACAAACACCATTAGATCCCTCTATTCATTGAGTCAAGAGAATGTAGCTGTATCTTAACTATTTTGAATCTACAGATACAAAATGGTCATTCATTTGTATCCCCTTTTTTGTTTAGCTTTGTCATTTTAATATTATAGGTGTGTGAATTCGGCAAAATATTCCAAAATAGTCCAGTAGACTATTATAGTAGAAGGTTTTCTGTATGTCTGCAGTGTCAGAAGTGGTTGACTGGAGTCTTTTAAAGCTCAGCATAATAAGATGGTGTCTTGGTTACTTTTTACTCATTGATGGGACAAATACCTGACACTCAAAATGAAGGAAGGAAAGGTTTATTCAGCTCACAGTTACCGGAGGGTCCAGTCCATGTCCCGCCGGCTCCAAGGCAAAAACAACAGCATTTAGGGAGCTTGGAGCCCACCAAAGTGGTGCAGCTGTGAAGATCAAGCTCCTCTCAAGACTGGGGCTTCCCCACGGAAGCAGGCAGGGTAGCAGGAAACCCGGGCAGGGTCACAGGAAGCCTTTCTCAATTCCTGGGCTCTGCCCACATCCAGGGCTGGGCCCACACACTGAAACTGCAGGAGCTGATTCGGCCAGGTTGGCGCACTGTGTCAACCAACACATATGACTTTACTTCTTATACTTCATGCTTATACTTTTCTGATGGATGGTTAAGACCATGATAGAGCAAAACCTAAGTAACAAAAATTGTAGCCTTTGTACCTAATTAAGGTCAGTCAAATTCCCTCAGGATTTATCCCTAGACCCTGAACCACAATTTGCAGATCTTTTGTCAGTGTCAGGCATGGGGATGAGTTACAGTCATTGCTTGACCAATTTGCTCTCTGTGAAAGCCTGAGAGAATGTGCATTCTTGAGTACTGACTGTGGTCTTATTTTTTTCCTGGAATCAGAGAGAATAAGACAACATTAGTGGGACACAAAACCCAAATGTGAATCTGATGATTGAACCCTTTCTCAGCTAAACAGAAGCTATATCACATTATACACAGTGAATAGCTCCTTCATGAAGTGCTTAACTTCCAGACCTCAGCAAAGTACAGCACTTTAGGAATCAGACTCATCTTGTGGGGCCCAGAGCATAGCTCAGAGCACAAGCACCTGCCTGACAAGCAAAGATCCTGAGTTCGGTCCCTTTTTTAAAAAAATAAAAAAGAGCAGCAGATTCACCTGCAGAGGCCATGCTTAATGCTTGAAAGTCTTGGGGAACTTCTGGAAAAAAGGCTGCTTGAGGCCAGGATGGTGAGCTGTCCTTGCTGCTGGAGACTTGAATTATTCTGGTGGCATCCTGGAACGCTGGGTCCCAGTCAGGTAATCAGCAATCACTTGGCTGCCTTCAAAAGACAGGGCATGAAAACAAGAAAAAATGATAGGATTTAGGAGAAATAATGATGACGCCTTAGGGGAAGTTGTTCACACAGCATAGGGAATAGTAAAACCTAAGGGAGTATTTGAAGTGAAGTAAAGTACATTTGACACTGAATAGGGAATATCAGTGCGATGGCTGCCGTGCACTCAGTGCTCCTCTGCTGGCACAGCAGGGGCTGCCTCCGAGCCTCGAGTGCTGCGGCCTGCCTGTGGCCAGGGGGCCTTGGGGGGCTTTGCTCTCTCCCACAATCGTGGGGGAGTGATTTTCTAAAATCGGGGGGCAGGCATTTTCTAAAATACACTGAATATTTAAAATGAAAATATGATTATATAGTAATACTGAATGTTTTTCATGAAATCAAAGCAATTTGTTTATGAAAAGATAAATTATGTCTTGACTAAATCACTGGAATATCAAGATAAATAATTATTTAATCATGGAGAAAAACTGTTCATCTCTAATAAATTAAACAGTAAAAAAGCTAATAAAACTTTTAGAATAGAATATGCATCAGATTTTAATGCAATTGTATCTTAATACTAAGATAGGTGCAGACAAACTGTGGAATATAGTGTTTTGTTTTGTTTTATTGGGAAAACTGCAGCCATAATTGTTGTCAGTCACAAGAACTGGAGTCTACATTGTGGAGCCAGGAGCAGGAATTAAAACTGCACCAATGCATACTCAATAAATTATTGAGAAGGAAAGAAAACATTGGAGAAACACTGTCAAAGAGTAGCACAAGCAGAACTTTCCTGAACGGGACTCAAATCACTCAGGAAATAACAGAAAACTGATAAATAAGACCACATCAATTAGAAACCCTTTTGCATAGCAAATGAAGGGAGTCAACTTACAAACTCAGAGAAAACCTTTGCTAGCTGTTCACCCAGCAGAGGATTAATATCCAGATTATATAAAGAGCTCAATGTTTAGCAAGAGAAGAAGCAACCTAATCAGTAAATGGGCTGAACAGACAACTTTTCAAAGGATGTAAAAAATGGCTCATCCATTATGAAAAAGTGTTCAACATCGTTAGCCACCAGAGCAATGGAGATCAAAGCTGTGCTGAGACTGTCTTGGTGTGGTAACAGGATGCCCGGTGCCAGTCCCCCAGCAGTTCTCATGACGCAATGATAAGCTGAGGGCAAAGGAACACGTACACACTGTTGGCGGGAACGTAAGTCAGTCCTGCTGCAGCTGAAAACAGTACAGAGTTTCTCCAAAATGAGTAAAGATTGAGCCAACGTTTGATCCCACTATTCATTTCCTGGGTGGGCACCCTAGGAAACAAGGCCAACGCGTGCGGCAAATACTGCTCACTTATATTGGCTGCAGTTTTCACAACAGCAGACTCGGGCTACCAGCCTAGATACCCACCAGGGAAATACATGTGTTCCCCATGTAATATTCATCATGATTCTGTATTAGTCATGAATATGAGTATCGTTCAGGTGTAAAGAAGGAATCCACATCACTTTCTGGAAAATGAGTCATCATATCGGGTGAAGTAACCAGGCTCAGCATGGCGATGTTCGCATGACTTTTCTCATGTGTGGACTCCAGAAGAAGAGGAGGATGGGCCAGGGTGCAGAGGGCTAGGCGCTGGGGCTGTAGCACAAGCGTCACCAGGGATGCCACACGCGTGTGTAGAAAGATCCTGAGCAGACACATGCTCGCCGATGCTTACGAGCCTCATAGAGAGCACATTGTGTGCAAATAGACACAGCTATTGGACAGACAGCATGAAACTAACCAGTGTATTGAAGGTACAAATTAAGATGTGAAACACGCTGAACTTCAATTGTTTATTGAAGTTTTTTTAAAAATCAAATTAATCTATCAATCTTTTGAGGAGAATGGCATAAATTTTACACATGTCTTCTAGCCAATCAGAACACTTTCCAACTCGCTGAGTGTAGCCAATCTGTGTCTGCACTTGATGGGTGCCTGGGAGCAGACGCCACAGGTGGAGATGCACAGGTGCGGAAGAGAGCCGGGCGGAGCTACGCCGCCTGCGCAACGTGTCTCGCCACGGACTACAACGCACATCGCACCTTATCTTGAGATGCTTGTGGCACGCCCACCCCGACCAGCAGGAGGCCAAGACTGTGGCCTCTGACATCCTTTTCTACAGTTTACTACATTTCCATCATAACCCAAAAAGAATTTTTAAAAAGAAAACATGTACAGCCTGAGGAGGAAGAAATGAAAACTGCTTTATCACAGAGAGCATAATGGTACATATGGAAAATATAATGGACAACACCACCAAAAACCCTCCTGGAGCTACAAAGCAGTCATAGGAAGGGTCGGGACAGAAGAATAATGCACTGCACAGATGGAAAATGCTTTCTTTTGTGACAGCAGCAAGTGCAATTTTAAATTTAAAATACAAGGCAATCTACATTATCAAAATGCACTAAGAATGAATCTGATGGTGACTGTACAGATCTACCTGAGGAAAACTATAGGCCTCTTATTTGTTCCTTTGTCCACTAAGTTCTATGAATTGTGTTCTTCGTGAAAAACTTAAAACAGATTTCTAAGTGCAGGGATATTTCATGCTCATGGATAGGGAGATTTAAACCAACAGATATAATAATATCTGAATTTAAAAATCAATAAATCTCTTTGTAAGTATTAGCAAATTTATTCTAAAGTTCATGTGCAGAGAACAAAGGTGCAGAGTAGCCAGCACAATGCTGAGTCAGAAGCCCGAAGCTGGAGACCTTGCTCCACCTGGCCTCACGCCTCAGGCCAAGCCACGGTCATCCCAGCAATGTGGTGGGGACAGTAGAGCAGGAAGGAGATGATGGGATCAACGGGCCTTTGACTAAGGAGCCCAGGAGCTCCGTGGAGAACGGTTTGCTCCCTAGGGGTGCAGGCCAATCGGACGTCCACACAGAACGGGGCACAGGATGTGCTCCCTCCTCCAACAACACGGGAACATGAGGCGAGTCTATGGCTGAGTGTGGAATGCTCGGGTCTGGGTGCGAGTCACGTCTCTGCTCTTGATGCACTGTGCACACCACGACTCGCCATGTATTATGACAAAGGACAGCCTACGGCCAGCATCTACAAACAGGAGTATAGTGGAAATATTGTTCATAAAACTGTGAAATAGCTGTAATTGTGCGGGCGCGCACGCATACACACATGTATCAGGCCATAGTGCCACATAAGCGCTGGCAGTGTACAATCTGTATATCCTGGATAATATGAGACAAAGTTAAAAATGTCAAGGCCAAAGTGAGAAGTATGTTATGCCCACAGGCTTTTAGTTCTGCGTTCTACCTAACAGACAGTGTGGGAAGTACCATGGAAGAGCGAACAGTCATCCTTGACTGTGGCAGATCACGGAGGAGCTGCAGAGGGCCTCCTGCCACTTCCAGAAGAGCAGTGGGGACATCCGGGGGCCCCAGGGTAGAGCTCCTGTGAAGATCAGAGCAGGCAGTCAGCCTAGAACCAAGACACCAGCAGCAGCAGAGATGATGCTGAGGTCTTCAACCATTAGGCAAACGCCACGCACATACCTTTAACTTAAACGTCCCAAAAGTCAAGATGAGGAGCTTTGCAGAAGCCAACAATGGGCTGGTGCTGCCCGCGTCCACATTCAGCCGAGGCAGGCTCACTAAATATACAAACAACAAGGAGGAAGCAAGAGGAGTGCCAGGATGGCGGGGAGAGTTCAGGAAGCATGCAGAGCAGTTGTGCATGGACCTGCAACTCCGCCCAGCCCATCTCAGCAGACACACACACACACTGTCCCCACAGACTCTCCGAGCTCCAGGTCCATAAGCAGTGTGTTGCCCCTCATAGTTGTTTCAAATACACAAATGCTGTGAAGTATAACAAAATGAACTGTTGAATTTTCAGATTTTTTCTTTAGCAATTTAAAATTACTGTTGTGGATAGGGGAGACTGCTTGATGATCTAAGCACCTGCCTGGCAATCACAAGGACCTGGGCTGGATCCCCAGCATGTAGTGCCCCTCTGGCCCCACACCAAGTCGGTCACCAAGTTGGCCACAGAGCCTAGGCCCACGCCTGAAGTCCTAACCCTGGGGAGGCTGAGACAGGAGGATCACTACAAATCCAAGCTGTGTAGTGAGACCTTGTACCATACTAATAAATGAATAACAGATTTCAAAATGAATTTAAAAAATGCTGTCATGACAAAATGATTACATTTTAGTTTTTATTTTTTTGACCATTTACTGGTGTATGTCTGTGATGCATAGTAACTACATTCATCTTGGGATACACACACATTTTATACCCCACTGCCTGACCCCAAGTTGTATAATTTTTAGGCATTTTAAAGATAGTATGTGGTATACCCTAATTACTCCTTTTCAAAGTGTTTTACTCGGTTTTGGCTGGCCAGGGACTAAACCTGGGGTGTGGTGAAAATGAAACAAACCCTACTCCATTCAACTACATATCCAGAATGACATTATTACACATGGAAAATGGGCACCTTCCTGTTAAAATAAAAATGAGACAAATGCTCCAGTACCTCTTAATTTAGTACAGCTTTGGAAACGATTTCACCATGTGGTGGGCTAGAAGTCAAATTTAACAAACATATTACAATACAAATTTGAAGGACTATAAGTTCTTTAACCGATAAAGGTAGTCATGTGATTGGATTTTATATATAGTATTTTTGGAACACTTTTATCTCAAACATACAACAGTGTATAAAGTTCTTTCAATAAATAAATATGTCCCTATATCATTTCTACATTTATTTCTATTAGAAGTGTCAGAGGAAAAAGCAGTGAAATCAGCAATAGCAGGCACTTAAATTTTGATACGCAATTTAATCAAAATGCATGGTGAATATTTAAATAGAACAAGCTATCGCAGTGAGGACGCCTGTCACGGATCCCCTCACAGCCCTCCCCTTGCTTCCGGGGCTCACGTGTCAGCCTTCCCGCCGCTCACTGCAGCAGCTCTGGAGAGCTCTTTCCTGAAGGTCTTCGGGTAGTGTGACCAGAAGTACAGGAAGCGTGGCCACTGGGAGCCACCCAGCTGAACACAGGCCCGTAGACCAGGACAGCATATTCTTACTCACCTCAGGACATCTGGGCTACGGGGCAGGGCAGAGGAAAACACTCGGGAAGGAGGACTGGATGGCTGCTACAGGCAGTGGCAAGTGGGTGCAATGTGCTCTGAGCGAAGAGAATAATTCTTTTTTTTTTTTGTGGCAAATCCAGAGATTGAACTCAGGCCCTTGTGCTTACCAGGGAAGAGCTTATTCTGCTGAGCTGTCTCCCTGGCCCAGTGAAGAGAAGAACACTGAGTAGGGTTCATGGCCATGGGTCTTCTACTACAGCAGCTCTTGATTTTAGAATCCACTTTATTTTGTGATTTGACCTCATGTCTCACTGTATTGATCAGCACATTCTTTCTGACTGAAAAACGTAACTAACACTCACCACGTAAAGCGGGATAGGCTGCTTTTGGCACATGACACTACTTTCATGAGTAGAGTGAAACTCAGCAGCAGGCACCAGCTTGAGAGTTACACTTGCTAGCAGCAATTCCAACTTAAAGGTCATGTATGATTCAGTGTAAGAGCATTATTATTCACATGGACATGTTTCCTGCTGTGTTGAGGGCTACAAATGGCTAACCCTAAGTAGAGTGAAACTCACCAGCAGGCAGCAGCATTGGCCTTGCAGCCTGCCTTCCCCTCTGTACGTGGTAAAGGCTATGACCTGTTTTCTGTTTTCCTCAGCTTCTTGGGTGCTAAGGGAAAGTGTGCAACTCCTACAGATGATGGATACTTTCTTCTTTTTTTTCCCCTAATTTTAATCCAGCCATGATTATCCCTTTGTCTTGGTGGAGAACAGCTCTGCTGAGCTCTGTCAGTATGACTGGTGCATGGGACACTAAACCACACAAAGGCTTCTGTGAATGTCCTGCAGGGACAGCTTCTTCCGCAGCGTCTTCCTCCCTTGTAAGATGCATTTGCAGACACTGGGATTTCCACAACTCTCTGTTTAATTGGGCAGCACTACCAGAGACTGAATTGAGACCTTCACACTGAGCTACAGGCTCAGCTTGTTTTTTGTTTTGAAAGAGAATCTCACTAAATCACCAGGTTTCCAGTCTGGACTTGAACTTGCCGTCCTCCCGCCTCAGCCTCCTGAGTGCTGAGTGTGCAGGTGGGCACCAGCTGCCCTGACCTTGGCATGGTTGTACTGAGAGGGAGAGCACCTCATACCCAGAGTGTTGGAAGCCACGTTCCGGCTGTGGAATGTGCAGTGCGAGGACACACTGAGCGCAGGAAGGGGCCCCCAGAAGGGCAGGAACTCCTGCGCTTTTGCTGCTCTTGTGTGTTGCTCGGCTAGGAGACCTGGAATTCTATCTTCAGCACTTGCTGTGCTTTTTAGCATTCAATATTTCATTGTATAGGAGACTGGCTTCACTTGCAGGAACTCTGCTACCCGTAACCAAATGCACCTCCATTGAAAAAAAAAAAAAAAAAAAAAAAAAAAAAAACTTCAGAACATCAACACCAACATGAAGTCAAAACTTTGTACTATCCATAAGATAAGATGAGCTATAATGGAAATAGGTACATTTAGAGGCAAAACTGGAAACAAAGCTTTTGTAAGTACAGAGGGATGAGGGACTGAAGAGAGGGTGGGAAAGAGAAGAGCAAGTTATGTCACATGCAGGCACAAACTCCCGGTAACAAATGTGACCACTGTGGATACTGATGATGCACCAGTAAATTGAATTAGTTAAATATATTGTCACCAGATGGAGGGCAGATACGGGGACGTGTGAAGAAAACGTGCAGATGATAAGGGGGACAGGGAGGGTGCTGTGGGAACAGAGAGGGAACAGGAATCAAAAAAGGAACGGGAGGGAAACAATAGAAGCAAAGCTTCCTAAAGGGAGGGGGAAGCAGGCCCGAAGGGAAGGAGGGGAATTAGAAAATAATTAGATTATGTGCTGCGGGTGCACTGTCCCTATCGTGAGTGTAGGCATTACATATGCCGAAGGTTCACCGGTGAAATTAATGATTTATGAGTATTTAATACAGGGTCTCACTATGCAGCTCAGACTCATAGTGATCCTCCTGTTGCCAGCCTCCTCAGCCCTGGGATTACAGGTGTGTGCCACCAAGCCTGGTCTCAGTGGGTCCAGGGGTTGGCTGACTTGGCGTGTGATGCAGGGGATCGAGCCCTGCTTCCCTAACAGGCGCTTAGTCCACCGAGCTATCTCACCAGCCTGGAATTAATGTTTTAAAATCACCCTTCTTTCATTTTACTATTACATAATATAAAGATTAAAATATGTTGCAACAAGAAGTCTCCCCACACTGTTAATAGTTTAGTGACTTACTCGTTCACTTGCAGGCTGATATTGCGTGATTAGACAGACGTTTTCAAGTACCTACTAGCTACCGTTGGTAGGCAGCGTTATACCCAAAATATTTTCCCAGAATTAAGGGATCACACACACCTCTGTAACAACATAGGAGACTTCATGCCAGCCAGCCTGGCCATGTACATTGAGATCATGGGGGCTGCTTTTGACTAATCAATGAGATCCTTGGCTACAAGGATGCTGAAGATGAGTAGCTGACCTCCAGGTTTAATTATACTTCATGGTTGTAGCCATGGCCAGAATGTGCACCATAAAGAAGTGTAGAATAGTCACCCGAGGGAGAGGTTTACAGTTGTAACCTTTGCAAATCCAGGCACTGACATCCCAAGTCCTCCCCTGTGGGTGCACCTTAGCTTCTAGAAGCCACTAAGGGCTCAGCCACATAGCTTTTGCTGGTTGGGACATGCTAAGGTGTCCCAAGACCAGGTGGAAAGTCACATTGACACAGTGTAGGCATTTTGAACCCCATGGTCCCTTCTAGGAGAGGTAGGAGCCCTCTCCTAGAGGGTTCCTCTAGGTAGTGCAGGAGATCAAGCCCTGCTTGCCTGAACAGGTGCTTAGTCCACCGAGGGAAGGTAGGAACCCTGGCGAATTCCCAGGTACTGGCAATGGGCTGACCTGCAGGCTGGACTTCTTTGTAGAAAGTTTACCTGCTACGCTCACTCTTGGGGTAGTTAAATTGGTGTTCACTGAGCTTGACCTGAATAGAGCTTGTTTCTCCGTGGCCCCAGAGGAAGCACGCAGGTGAGGCTGGTGCTTCAATTTGTGGGCTCACAGAAGTGGACTGCCCTCCTTGCTAAAATGCCACTGAGTTTACCCAGGATGTGAAAACACTGAAAAGTGGAGCACGAATGAACACGTGCCTTTGCCTGTAGGCTGGGAGAGCTGGAGCCCCGATCTTCCACTGCCCCTGGTCTTGGAGTCACACTTTCAACTCTTGGGGTTCTCACTGTAACTGCACCTCTGGTTTCCCAGCATCTGCTGTTGGCTGGTGTCATGTCATGGGTGGCTAGTAGTCTTGAAGTCTCTATCTCCATGGAGTACACTCTGTGGACAGCAGGGAGTCCATGGTGTGGACAGTGTTGAGCCACTTGGGGTCTCCCAGTGCATTTCCCACATTTACAGAAATCAGTGTTCTGCACAGTTCCAGAGCAGAGACACCAAGCTGTCCAGTGCCTGGAAACACAGAAAACAAAGGGCTTGGGGAGGGGTTTTGCAGAGTGCACTTTAGAAAAGAAGCGAGATACAGCTGTGAACTTCAGCCAAAACCAGATGAAAAGTGTTTTCTACAGACCAGATACAGGGCCAACCTATGACAGAGTCCAGAGATGCTTCTGTGGGTGGCTAAGACTTCCTGCTGTTCTTAGCAAATTCCCCGGGTCACCTATGCAGAGCACATGCCAGCATTTTATGCCCCTCCTCCCTCCTCTGTCCACTCAGCACTTTCCCTCTGTGTATACCAGGCAACCGCAGGGTCCTGCAGAGGCTGCAGCTCTGTGAAGTCTCCCCAAAGTTAATCTTTGTGCTACTGATGTTGTGTGAGTTGTACATGCCCCAGCCCCAGCTAGGCACAACTAGGAAGGAAGGGGGCAGATGATAAATGTGGTCGTTCAGGCAAGTGCGGAGTTACACCTGTTGAGGAGACCAAAAGGGAAACAAGGGACACCACTGAAGACGGAAACGGCATTGTCGCATGGCCTTCAGCTGGCACAGCCTTTCACCACTCATGACCATGCCGAAGTACAAGTGAGCAAGTTTGAAATATCTTGGCTACAGGAAACTGTGGGTACTTAAGGGATGCAAATCTTTCCACAGTTATTATATAGTCATTATTGCCATTTGTAAATTTGCAAAAACACCAAATGATTGCTGAGCAATTAAGCCTCAACTTTACACAGATTGCTAACTTTCTCCGTTTAAATATAAATGGTTGTTATATTTCTGTGCTAATGAATCCGTACACAAGAGAGGTGATCTTTCCTAGTCCTGTTTTGGGGCCGATGCGGGCTGCTCTCTGCCACATGCCAAGAGCAGGCTTTCCAGCTTTGCTTCTCTCTCAGGGCACATGCACAAAATGATAATGCCTCTCTGCAAATTATTTGGCAGCTGGTGGAGCAATATTTAAGCCTTTTATATTCAGCAGCCATTTGCCAACCCCCCACCCTAAACTGCACCATAAAATAGGAGTAACAGTTCATAAAGCAGGGCTTTGCACACAAACAATTAAATTCAGAATTTGAGGGCTTAACTGCACATAAACAAATTACTCTTTTCAGTTTTGTTTCACAACAGGAAGTCTCTGCTGCGGGGAAAGTTGCCACTTTCAAGCTGCAGCTCAACCTTTGATGAAGCTTAGCTACCTGCAACCTAGAAAAATGCTGCCCCGACAAGAGGAGGGCTTCAGCAAAGCAAGCTGTGGGAAAGTCTTAGCTAAGAAGGTGGTCTTTCTGCTGTTGTTTGTTATTAGGACCTGCACACGCCTCAGGAACCATCAACTGTTTTAGAAGATGGGTGGGCCACGATGAAAGGGATCATGTTTCAGGAAAAGCTGTGGTCTTCTCCTGGGGTGGGAGAGGCTCCCATACTTTGGTATTTTTTTATACCAACAATGCTAGGCATCTGGTTTCAGCTTTATGTAAGTGTTTCTTTGTTTGTTTGTTTGTTTGGCAGAACAGGGGATTGAACTCAGGCCCTTGTGCTTGCCAGGGAAGTGCTCATTCTACTGAGCCATCTCCCCAGCCTCTGGCTTCAGCTTTGATATCACAGAGATTAGTAGGAGGGTCATCCCACCCTCACGGAGCCCTGGGTACAAGGGAGCTTGTGCTTGAAGTGACTTTGAGAGGGCTCTTCACACCGGCGCTAGCGGCCATCGAGGGCAGGGCATAGGCACGGGCCCAGCGGCTGGCTGGCTGAGGTGGCGCAGCTCCGGCCTGTGCAGACCCTGACCCCAGGCATGGCGAGGGACAGCAGGGCAGCCCAGTGCCCCTGCGCCCGCAGCTCTGAGTGTGCAGTGCAGCTTAATGAAATGCCCCGATGGTCGGTTCCACACTGACTCTTTGCTCTTCTCCTATCTTGCATCTCCTGCAGCCCCCGTAGCTGTCAGCAGTCAACGGCCCGCTCAGCTCTCATTTCCAGTCTTCCTGGGAACACTTTGTCAGAGCTTTCTGGACCTGCATGCTCTGTGTTGCAAAGTTCAAAGCCCCAGTGAGGTGCATTTTATTTTCACAGATTCAGAAGTTCTACTGACAAAGGCCAATACAAGGAAGCCCAGCAAGTTTCCCTGGCCTTACTGGGAGGCAGACAGCAGCTAGCAGGTCACCCTCAAAGTCCGAGGACAGGTGAAGCCAAAGACTGCTTGCTCAGACGTAACCGAAGCTGTAGCTAGCAGCTCACAGGCAGTTTTGTTTTCATTTTCGTATTTGGCACAGGGTCTCACTACGCAGCTCAGACTCATAGTGATCCTCCTGCCTCAGCTTCCCCAGCACTAGGATTACAGGTGTGCATCACCGCTCCCAGACTCAGTCACTATCTCAGCGCACCCCATGGGCAGCGCTGCAATGGCGTGCAGAACAGGGAATCGAACCCCGATCCCTGCACTTGCCAAAGCAGGCTCTCAGTCAGCTGAACTATCTCGCAGGTCCTCAGACCTTTAAGTGGCGATGTTTGAGAATGTCTAGGGATGCAGTATTTGCAGATAAACTAGAGATAAACCTGGACTCCAAAGTCCTCAGGAGGCCCCTGCACCAGTGTGCATTCTAGCACCAGGTCTTCCCTGGAGCTTCAGAGTGGACCAAGATAAAAGAGGCAGATTTCCTGGAGAAGAATCATCATTTTTTTCTGGAACTGGGGATTGAACTCAGGGCCTCATGCTTGCCAGGAAGCCCTTATTCTATTGAACTATTTCCCCAGCCCCAGAATCATCATTTAGAATGTACTAAGCCTGCTCTTATTACAAAGTACAGTGAGGGGGCCGGTTGAATAGCTCAGAGGATTAAAGCACCTGCAAAGAGGCCCAGGCCTTGGGGGTTCCATTTCCAGGCCTGCCATGGCAGCCCGCCCTCAAGGCACACTGAGCCAGGGATTGACTGGGCGTGGTGGCGTGCCCCTGTAATCTCAGCTTTTGGGAGGCTGGAAACAGATGGACCACTATGAGTCTGATCTAGTAGTGAGACCCTGAATGTCCTGTAGACCCTCCCCTAAAATACAAAAAAAAAAGGAAAAACAAAGTGCACTCATATGTACAGCGATCAGCCTGTACTGTGAATGTTTAATTTTTAAAGCAAATTTCGTGTCTTTTCCTTCCTGCCAGGGGCCATCTCCCTTTAGACTGTTCCTTTCTCTTTCACAGTCTCCATCATACTTTCTATTTATACTTTTGGGTTCTTATACAGGCTGACAATCCCACTCTTACACATGCATCTACAGACCTATAAAAGCCTGTGAGTCTGTCTTTTTTTAATAGCTGAGTAATAATCCATTGTTAAAAATACAACATGGGAAAAAATAACTTGGATAATTGTCCTGTTAATTTCTGCTAGTTTTTTGAAAGAAGTTAGTACTTGATTTTTTCTCCTTTTTAATAACTTTTTTGAACAATTTGCGTACTTATAATCTCGTAATCTGCACAACTAATTTGATGACAACAATATGCAATATAACAGCCTTTGTTGAATTCCTGGTATTTTGTTTAGTGAAATTCTGTACCATTTGTATTTTTTTCTAACTTTATATTCTCTTAAGAAAGAAAGAAAATATCTCAGCAAATGCCAGGCACACTCCAAGGCCCTCCTCCACAGGGAGGGCCCACTGACGCTGTCTTCCTGGCCACGGTTGGCAGGCGCTGTGAAGTGCTTTCCCTGGGGCTCTACGCGGTGTGAACACCTACCCGGTGCACCTGCTGCCAAGCGCCGTCGCCACGGTGCAGGCCTACGAAAGCCTGCTGCTGGGTCCTCAGCCACCGCACGCATTCCCTGGGTCTCTCACCCTGTGATCTCTGGCTCCTCCGCAAAGCCAAAATGACCACGAAGGAAAACACTTGAGTCCGTTCAGGGCACAGCGGCAGCCAGGGCAGCACATCCAAGGGCCCTCTGGCTACAGGACTCTGCGCTGCTTCAGAAAATGCCAAGACTGAAGGACTGAGTGCTCTGAAAACAAGAGGTGATGATTCACAGCAATGTGTCTTTTATTGTAATGTTTTTGCAGTTAATTTTTTTTTTTATATTTCTTGATCACATCTCATATCACATTCATATTGCAGAAAACAACAACAGTAAAAGAAAATCTTGAGCTTGGAGGAAAATAAGTACCTGTCAGAAGAGCAGCTCTGAGCTGAGCTGAATGGCTAGGAAGCACGGAGCAATGTAAGCGAGGGGCTGGGCCGGAGAGGTCCATCAGCAAAGCTGCAGGCCGGGAGAAGCAGAGCTCTGCTCATCCCTGACTCTGCAGTTAGAGCCCTGGCGCAGGGGTTATCCAGGCCAAGGGAGCCGGACGCCCAGTGCCCTACGTGCAGCCCTAACCTGTCCGGAGGCTGTCTTTATGGACGGTCACCCACGCCAGCATTACCGTAGTCCTGTAAGACTCTTACCTGTAGCCTCGTTGCATTCAGTTTAAACAACTGCTGTGGCCTTTCTGGCACAGTTGCCATTATAAATGTTTGTGGCACTTTAGTGGCAGGGATTATTTTTCCAGCTCCTCGCTGGTCACTCAGGTGGCTACGGGCACTTCCCGGCACCAGTCCTTTCTTTGCAGCTTGTGTCTAGGAAGCTGCACACTCTGGGACTCAGAAATTGTCTATCCAGAGTTTTGGTGCTACACATCCTACCTATGTAGGGGAAAGCATGACAATCACTATGCACTTCTTGACAGACCCCACAGAAGTAAGAATTGAAAAGAGCGAACTATTTTAGACATTTTAAACGGCAAGCAGACCAGCAACACAGAACTCGATATGCACTGACGTTGTCTTCCAATGTGAAGGAAAATCACTGCTGAGTGCCATCATCCAGGTTCGGAAGACATCATCTGATGCTGAAATAAGAGGACTCACTGTAACTCAGAGTTCTCCGAGGTCTGTCAGCGTCAAGCTCAGAGGCAAACCATTCTGCTATCATGTGAAAGAGGTAAGTGCACAGGCTGTGCTAACAGCCAGAGTCATGAGAAGAGACCTCACTGCCGGAGTGACAGGCAGCCCGAGCACTCACCTGGGGGAATCCCATAGGGCTGAGGCTGGATCAGTTACTGTTAAAGTGGCTCCTGCGTCAGTCTTGGCTACTTTTCGCTTGTTACCGGGACCAAATGCCTGATGCTCAGAAGTAAGGAAAGAAATGTTTATTTAACTCACAGTTTGTGAAGTTCATACTCGGCTAGCTCCAAGGCAGGGTGGCACATGGCTGAGGGCAGCCACTGTTAGCAGCAGAAAACAGCAAAAGTGACAAGAGTAAAAAGGTAGGAGAGCAGAGAGCAAGCTCTTTGCTGCTCATGTACTGTATGCATGCTACTTGCCCCAGGCTGTGCAGACTCACACCCACAATCCCAGCCCTGGGCCATGAACCAGTCCTGAACTCTAGAAGCCCACTTCAGTATTGCATGAGGCCATGGGGGGCATCTCGATACAGGCCAGAACAGAGCCTCAAGTACAGTCTGTGCCTTCTACACATCAAGGGTTTTACGTACAGAACCCTTATCTGACTTTAATGCCAAATATGGACAAACACCCCCCTGGCTTGTAGTGGCAGGATGGAGAGAACAGTGCGAATGCACCTGCAGCGTTCCTGATGATGAAGAGCAGCTCTGCAGGGAAGCTGCTCTCCCTGAGCCTGAGCCAACAGCGGGAACACAAACTGAGTGACCCCAGTGTCTCCTGGCATTGCGTCTCACAGAAGAAGGAGAAAGGAAGTGAAGGAAGTTCGTGGAATTTCCTGCAGTAACAGGCACCGGGCACAGGCCAGCTCCTAGGCACATTGTCATAAACCATCACACCAAAGTCCTCAGTACCTGAGCTGCTCGTACCCAGAATGCCGCAGCTGGCTGCAGCAAAACTGCAGAGCGTGCTAACAGCCAGGAAGAAATGCAGGGTGAAGCAGCATCACGTCCAGAGTCAGACGTGGTGGAGGCCACGGGAACGTGGAATGCATCAGGAAGGTAAGGCAACTGCAGTTCGCACACTGGGGAACCACACGGAGAACGTAGACCCCAGTGAGGACAGAGGACAATGCAGTCATACAAAGGACATGCAGGGAGAGAGCACGAGAAATTTTCAGGAAGCAAGAACACTGTACCAAGCACTAATGTACACATCCAGGGCTGAATGAAGAAAAGCCTTGGAAAGAGAACCAACCACTCTCAGCATGTGCAAGGAGAAATTGTGGATTTACGTTATTTAGCTCGTTTTTATATTTTCCTGCTGGATGCTTAGCCCTGTATGAAAAAAAAAAAAAAAAAAAAAAAACCTTTAAGACCAAGATAAAGCAAGGCCTATATAACAAGAAATGTAACTTTTGTATAAGGTTAAGGTCAGTCAAGTCTCCTCAGGCTTTATCCTGTAACCTTGTGCCACACTGTGTAGATCCTTTGTCAGCGTCAGCCATGTGGATGAGTCACGGCCACTGCTTGACCAGTTTGCTCTCTGTGGAAGCCAGAGACAAAGTTTTCTCTCCATGTGACTCTCCTTAGGCACACTCTACATCATCAAATGCATTCCTCCTCGGCTCCATAATCTCCTTAATCAGAAAATTTGGAGCACACCTGCGTTCCATGACATTACAGTACAGGTTCTCCTTTGTCCTGAGTCTTTACTGACGTTGAAATTCTAGGGCCAAAATGTTGGTTGACTTTTCAGCCCTTCCTTTTCTCCAACTTTTCATCTGCAAATTTAGGTTGTTAACCCTCCAGAAGAGAAGCTGATTATTACCCTGCAACATATGCAGTTTGGTTTACCCTATCTGTCTAAATATCAAAAATCTTAGATATAATGTGGCACAGGTATTTTCCATCAAGTGTTGATGTACTGAACTTTAAGTCCTTACAGAATATGAGAGAAAAAATTTTAAAAAATAGGAATAGACACATATTTTTACATAGAAATTTAAAAATATAAAGTAAAGCTGTATTGATATGCTGAGCTACAAAAGTCTCTAGTCAACAATTTCTGTGGACAACCCATTACTACTATAGACTGCTGGACAGTGTCGGAGTGTTTTACTGAATTCAAGCACCTATAATATTTAAATACCAGCAGAATACCCATCTCTGACAGGACTAAGCAAGAAAAAGGAAATACAAAGGAAGAAACATTTAGTATTTGTATATACAGACTAGTTAGGATAGATATACAGTTACTTTTGCTTGATTCTATGAGAAGAGAGACTTGTAGTAATAATGTTTGGACAGGATATTCTGTCTGCTTCTCTTACTTGATATGGTGAGCTGTGAGCTAAATAAACTGTGACCTAAATAAACCTTTCTTAGTGGATAACCACTAAGATGATAATAATGTAAAAGGTATTAGTTATTGAAAATGACCTATTAATCAGCTTTGAAACTGTCTCATAGATATTTGTCTCTCAATAAAAGAAAAGAAAGAAAAAAAAAAAGGAGAAATTGTGTAGTGGAGATGTGGAGACAAAGAATAGCTGTAACCTCCAAAGGAATGTGCAGGAAACGTGGTGTAGTGATGCGAGTCAGAACGTCCTTGACCCCAGGGTACAAGGAGCAAAGAACAGAGCTAAGGACACTGGCCCCTTCTAATCCCTGCAAGGCAAGCTGGAGACAAGGTAGACAGAGTCCAGGAGGCCGTGCCCTGTCTGTTCTTTGTTCCTTTACCTGGGAAGTTACCAACTAGTTGGTGAATGCGGAAGGTAATTTAGACAGCAGCTTGTTTACTCCAAATTAGGTATGCACATTCCTTTGCTGTTTGTAGGCCTCAATAAATGTGAGGTGCTTCTCTGGCTCATGACTCACTTAGAGAAAGTCTAATCTCAGTGAGACCCATGTTCCGTGTTCCGTTTCATCCAGCCTTGCTGTCCTTTTCCTGGCTTTGATCATTCTACAGCAGCGCAGGATAATTTAAAAGATATATACTAATTCTGCATAAAATAGGAAAAGCAAAATGAAAAACAAGAAAATAACAGATGAAAAATATATTTAAAATGTTGGAGAATTTTCATAACAAAGGATAGACATTCAATGATAGATCCAGGAGGCCCACAGATCCAGGCAGCACCCGTCAAAGAAGTTAGAAGGATTTTGGATGCAAAACTGATAAATTTTTATCAAGTGTCACCACAGCTAGATGGATGGATCCAAAATAAGGTAGTCAGACAGACACATTGGATAACCTCCCTAAAATTTAATGCAAAAACTCATATTTGTCCTTTTTATAGCTGAATAATAGTCCATTGTATAAAAATACTGCATCTTCTTTATCCATTCTCCATTGATGGGCATTTGGGTTGCCTCCGAGATTTAGCTACAACTAATTGTGCTGCTATAAATGTGCATGTACATAAATCACTGTGGTATGAAGTTTGCAGTTTCTCTGGAAAAATACTGAGGAGGGGAAGAGCTGGCTTGCGTGGGAGCTCCAGTCCTAGCTTCTAGAGGAAGCTCTGCACTGATTTCCATGGTGGCTGTACCTGTCCGCAAGCCCACCAGCAGTGGAGAAGGCTCCGTTTTCCACACAGCCCCTCCAACATTTGATTTGCTAGTGGTTGACTTCTTGATGGCAGCTATTCTTTCTGGGTGAGAGGGAATCTCAGTGTTGTTCAACTTTGAATTTCTCAAAACAGATCGAACTCCATGTGCAAACTTCATATTGTTTCTTTAGTGTAAGAACATGAAAGAGTAAATAAAACCTGAAAGGGACAACAGACACTGTTAAAAGGAATGAACCTGCTCTAAAGAAGGAATTACTGAGATGAAGAGAAGGACAGGAGAAGGAGTGGGGGGAAGAAGATTTACCTATGTATGTAGGCAGGGTGGTTTTGGTAATTGTGCTGGGGATTTCTGCTGGTCTATGGAAAGCTTAATTTGTTTTGTTTCCTCTTTTCATTTTTCTCTCTTCTTCATTTCTTAGAGCATATTTTCCTTCTTTTTCCAATTTGCATGCATATATCTGATAATCTGAACAACTAATTTGAAGGCAATGCTATGTCATACAACAAACACTATAGAATTCATATTATTTCACTTAGTAAAATTCTGTACCATTTCTATTTTTCTATTACTATTCTGTATTCTCTTTAAAAATAAAAAAGGTAAATTAACACAAAATGTATTATAGAACTAATACAAACTGCAAGACTTGATAAGCCTAGAAGGACATGCATGTAACTTCAGGTGTAATGAAAACACTCTGACTTGATTTCTGAGGTCTTATGTGGGGCTAAAGCTAAGAACCTGGGACACAATCGACATGCACCATGCCAAGCCACCTTCCTGTCCACTCCTGTGTGTGAATATTCAGAAGCACAGCACCTACAAAAAGTGACAAGTCAGATTTCATTAAAACTGAAAACCTCCACTCTGTAGACATCACTGTTAAGGAACTCAAGGCACACGTAACTAAGGTGCAGACACTTCCAAAGTACACAGTGGAGAAAGAACTTGTATCTAAATATGCAAAGGCATCTCAAGCACAAACAATCTAAAGCAAACACTTTCCTTACAGAGGGGATAACAATATAAACAGACTGATCACTGAGTAGGATACACAGATGGCAAACAATTATGAAAAAGAATCAAAATGATTCTTCATTAAGAAATTTCAAATTAAATAATGAGGAGCCACTGCACTTACCGTTATGCCTAAAAGTTTAAAAGATAGCAGAAGTCATTGCTGTAAAAGATCTAGGACTCTAGAAATGTTTACCTGCCTGGTAAAAATTTGAACTGCTGCAGCACATTTAGAAGAGCATTTGGCAGTTTCTCTTCTTCGTCTTTCTCCTTCTCTTTTTGTATTTAGGACACGTTCTACAGGGGCTCACTACACAGATCAGTCTCGTAGTTCTCCTGTTTTCACCTTCCCAAGTGCTGGGATCACAGGTGAGTGTGACTACACCCAGGGTCAGCCACTGTCTGTGTGCCCAGGGCATGGCCAGCATGGCAGGAGGGGATTGAACCTGAGCCGCTGCACTCCGCCTAAGTAGGCCCTGTAGTCTGCTGGGATAGCTGGCCAGCCTTTGGCAGTTTCTAACACAGTTGAATAGCTTCACCACATCATGAACCAGCTGCGTTCTAGGACCCAGTTATGACTTGCATCTAGATGTCCCGACAAACTCACCTGTGCTCATAGTTGAGGCTTTGGGGAGATAGGGGTTATAGGGCTGTGGTGCTAGGTTACCTGTGAGACAGCTGAATTGGTTCAGTAAAGCTGTGAGTGTGGGTAATGGAAGCCCCCCGAGGGTGTGATGGCACAGATCCATAGGCTTGCTGACTGGACGGAACAATGAAAGGGACAGGAAGAGGCCAGTGCTTCCGCTGCTTCATGCTCCTGATGGCTACAACAGGGACTGCATTGTGCTGTGGTGGCCTCCACCACACAACCTTACCTTGGATCCAGCCATCTAGGGACTGAAACCTCTATAAACCATGAGCCAAATCCGTCCACCATTAATTTGGGGGTTTTCTCTATTTTGTCTTAGCAAAGAGACAAGTAACTAAGACAAGTGTTTACACAACTGATTTCAAAAAATCCACATTGAACTCTTTATCTACAACTTTGCAATCATTGCTTTTTGTAATTATCAAAATGTGAACATGGTCATGACATCCTTCAAGAGGTAAAGTTTTGTTACATGTCTAGAATGGAATATTACTCAGAAATAGAAAGAAGAGTTATTAGGTGAAGAACATTGATTAATGAATCTCAGATGAGCACTACCAAACAGAAAGAGCTCCGTAACATGTATTGGTGATGTGGCACTGTGGCAAAGACAAAGTGACACAGATTGGTGCTTGCCAGACAGTGAGAGGGCAAAGCAAAAGATGAAATAAGTGAATTATGGAGCACTGTCAGGGTGGTAAAGCTATTCTCTATACCGTTAGAATGCTCATCGCAACATTTGTGTCAAAGCTCTTGGCCTATAGAAGGTCCTTACTGTCCATATTTTTTTAAACTTAGGAAGTTGCAGCCTCCTGGTTCAAGCTGAAGAGACAAAATAATCTAGCTATAATGCCCATGTAGAAGCAACCTCACTGAAGCACGTAGTTGTAAAGTGCTGACCCAAGGAATTTTGGTGGTGTGTGGAGGCTTGTCAGAGAAAACAAATGGACTACACAAAATCTGCGCAAAACCTGAAAGTCGCTCACTGTAGCAGTCCGCTGAGTGATCTTCACACTGCTGTGGGTGACACCAGAAGTGGGCAGACATCTGAGGGGCACATGCATTCTCCTGCTGAGAGTGGGTCTTTGCCTGTGAGCCTGGAAAGCAGTGAACGGTGGTCTTGTGGCCATGAAATGAGGATAGCCACATCAGCATGAGCCCACGGGCAGTGCGCACGGATGGCCACGTCTGTGTGCAGACATGCGTGTTTGCCTGTGAGAGTGGAAGCCAGCGTGCACACAGCCTGTGTTTACATCAACAGAGGCCACCCACAAAGCATGATGCCCGAGGAGCTGGGAGCCCACAGAGCTCGCAAAGCAAGGTTCCCACTCCACTTACCCAATAAGAACCTTTTGGCAAAGGACAGATTGTAGAACCCATTCAGGAAACAGATAAGATGTGCTCAGCATGTTTCTCATGCCCAAATGAAAATATAGAAATACACAAAACATTAGTACACAGTGAAAGAAATACAGTTTTCTCCCAATAGCCAAAGGTCAAATGATTTAACCAACAAAATAAATATAGTAGTATTGGATTGTAAATGCAGTGTCTTTTTTCTGTGTGGTACTGGGTCCTGAACTCAGGACCCTGCGCTTCCAGGGAGGCGCTTATTCCACTGGGTTATCTCCCCAGCCCTTTGTTTGTAAATGACAGCATAAGATAATGCATGAGTTTGTACCGCTATAACTGCACACAGGCACCAGGAGCAAATGAGAGATTAACTGCTCACCAGAAGAGACAGCTTCGAAGATATTCCTCTGCCCAGAAGACGAAGGCCTTGTTCTGCTCATTATTAGAAGCATCACACTGTGACTTTTTCCAGGGGATACAGCAAAGACACAGGGAAAAGGAGAATCTTGAAATAAAGAATATTAAAGAAAAGTTAGTGCAAACCTGTAGATAAACTGACTGCATTGACATGTGCTGCTCACAGGCACCCTTGATGTGGAGAGGTACCACTCCCTGCTCGGATGTAAGTGCAGTGGAGCCCTTCCAAAATGGGTCATCCCGGGCTATTCGGGAGGACAGCGTCAAAAGCGTCTCAGCACAAGAATATTCACTTAACCAGGACCCTTCAGACTGCCATGCAAATCCAATAATGTTTTCAGTGTGGGAGAGGCTGTGGGATTCTCCTGAGGCACAGGAACAGAACGTAACAGAAAGTGACACACAGAGAAAGCAGGAGGTCTACATAATATACCGGATATAGCCAAGCTTCAACACAGAATTTCCTGTGAAGTGGAGACGGCCAACAGCGTGAGAGGGGAGTTGCGGTAGCAAAGCATTTCAGCAGTAAGCACTCGGTCTGTCTCAGAGCAAGCGCTCGGGGTGGTCACGGGCTGCGGGGAGCATGATTCCATCCCAGCACCGCGGCTTCTCCTGCTTTCTTGCACTTCTCCCATTCTGTGCTACGTGAAGCCTTTTCCTTTCCCAGCATCTTTCTCTCTCATTGTCCAGGCGTCCTGTGCAATGCAGAGTGCACTTCCACTTCCGGAGCATCTCCCGGGCTTCCCATCTCACATCAGTGGTAGACAAAGCCTCCGCATGGCCATCACGGCTGGCACTCTGGGGCTGGTCTCTGACCTGACTCCGGCACTCCTTCCCAACCTGCTGATTTCCAGTGCATGCACCTTGTCCTTCTCCTCATCAGGCTCAATGCCGACCCCAGAGGCCTTCACTCCTCCTCTGCTTCCTGTGCTAATGATGGCTGCTCTCATCAAGTTCTCTGAGGCTTCTCCATTTACCATCTGTCCTGAGCAGCAGTTCTTCAGTGGATTTCCTTGGAGCAGTTGCCGGCTCCTTCCATCTCTTCACTCCCTCCTTCCCCATGGAGAATCACGTCCTTGCAGCCTAGAAATTTTGCCCTTTTGGTGCAACACACTTACAGTATTTAATAATTTTTATGGTTGTCAGAAACAGGTCATGAAAACTTCCTTTTATTGTGCTGTATTCAGAACCCAGAATGCCGTGTGCATATCCACAGGAGAAGGCTTTTTCCCCTACCTGGAGATTTGGGAAGCCATCAAGCCTAAGGGGTGGGGACCAGTGAGAGGGCATCAGATTCTGGGGTTCTCTTCTCTCTCACACTTTCCAGGTTTACAACAATGAAAGAGAAAGAAGAGTCATTGGCTCACGCTTCCTCAATGGGCTGTTCTGCTCCCCCCAGGGCCTGAAAGCAATGGGAGCCAGCACACCTGGGGCGAATGACTCCACAACTACTTGTCAAAGAAGCCATGTTTCCTTGTAACTGATTGACTCATTTGCTAAGGTGCAGCAAGCAAGGACGTTCCCACTGTGCTGCACCGGGGTAGTGGACTTCATGCTGGTTGGACTAATCGCGTTGAGGGGAGTGTCCCTTGCTAGCCGGAACCTACCCTGAGATGAAACATGATCGGGCCGGAGCAAAGATGTTTCCCCAGTAAGACAGTTTCTAGAATGGAAGTTTCAGACAAGCGTAGAAAGAATACCAAGCAAATACCGCCCTTCTCTCCATTTTTAAACATAGCTGCAGTATAACATGATACTTTTCTATAAAATGGGGGAAAATCATAAATGTGCCCAAATTTTAAAAAAAGCAAAAAGATTCATTTTACCATGCTTCTCTAGAAAGGTTAATTTATTTCAACAGTGACTTCAACTAACTTTCCAGTTACCATTAATTCAGGGGTTCCAACCCCAGATTTCCCCACTGAAGCGGCACTTGGGTAGAAAGCCCTGGCTGTGCTGAAGCCCCGCATTAATTTATATCGAACAAATGCATGTGGTGCTGCTCTCTCCCTACAGGAAAGTGCAAGCCACTGTGAAAGAAAGGTGTGGAAGGTGAATAACGCTGGGAGAAACTCACAACGGAACCACGAGAGGCTGAAGAACGAGGAACAGCTGCCCCTGACACCTACAAGAGGGTGCTCTTTAGAGCCATTGCACAGCATCTAAAAGGAGCATCAGTTCTACACATGGAAATCCGCAAGGGTTTCACAGAGTCATTAATAAAATGCAATTTTCAACAAGTGGAGGGAGGAAGATGAGTATCTCCAGTGGGGCAGACGAGAAAGTGGCAAAAATGATGCAGTTATCAGAGAGACCTTACAGGGATGTTTACTTATGGCTCAATGAGTCGCAGACAGGTATTTCTCCTAAGAAAAGAAATGGTGCTCTTCGCATAGTGACTCCTTGAGGCAGCACCATCTCAGGGCCAAAGATTTCTGCAAAGAGCCCAGCAGAGCCCTGCCCCATTCTGAAGCTGCCCTCCCTCAAGTGTCTTCAAAATTTGAGCACGGAACATGCAGATAAAAAGTGCAGCTGAGAATCACCTTCATGAGACAAAGGGGCTGACTGACTCTTGAAAGGCCATGGGGCTTCAGAGGTAGACCTGGTGCTTTCTTAAGAGAAAAACAGAAATTAGATGAAATTTGATATTGGATAGGGGAGGGAGATGCAGAGCTAAAGAGAAAAGTAAGAGGAGGCCTCGAGAGCGCTCAGCAGCCTTGAGGTGGCAGGGAGCCTACCCTAGAGTCCAGGGCTCACAGCTGCAGTTAGAGACAGACAACCTCTGTGGATGTGGCCAACTCCTGAGAGTGAGGAAGCCACAGCTGGGAGCAGAAGATCCTCACATGACGGAAAACACCCAGAAAGTTCAACACAACCTTGAGTCAGTTGCTTTGTCCAAATCTGTCTGCCAGGCAGAAGCCAAGTACAGCCTTGTTGGTGACAGAACTCCCCAAGAGTCCATTGAATTTGTAGGTAACTGCTGGCACTGTGCCAACAATGCACAAGGAATATGTTACATAATAATCAGTTTTAAAAATTCAGGCACCCAAAAATCAAGTCCAAAAGGCTTAAAACTAAAAGAAATAATGGATACTAGGAGGATTACTAAAGTCTTGATATTAGTGAATGGAAAGAATTTACAATATCTATGAGTACTATAATTAGGAAAATAAGAGTGGAAGATTACAGGGGAAAAAAGGTGAATTAAAACACGAACCTACTGCCTGGCAGAAGAATGAATTGTCAAGTTAGAAAGCAGGTAAATAGAGAACTTTCGTATATTTGAAAGAAGATAAAAGTTAATGTAAATTGCAGAGTATTGGAAATATCTGAGTGCATCAAAAGCTGAACACACCACATTATTTAACAGGCAGTAAGCAAGATGAAAGACAATGAAATAGAAAAAGCTTTTAAAGCTGTGATGGGTGGGAATTTTGCAAGTTTTATGCAGTATGCAGCAAAAGACAATTAAAAATGAAGTATACATCGTGAGCCCATAATATTAAGCTGAGCTGTAAATGGATATGGTCGACAATTTCTTTGAATAACTCCCTATGGTTGCAGAATGCTGGACTGTGTTGGATTGTGGTGTCGAGTTCAAGAACCTAAGGTAGTTGAATGTCAATGGAGTGCCCACTTTTGACAGGTGTAGACAAAGGAAGGGTTGT